>PVIA01002150.1:0-226176 GCA_004024845.1 Tonatia bakeri
ATATATATATATATATATATATATATATATATTACTGAACTTTAACAGCTGCACAAGTTTAGAATGAAGATGAGCATTGTTAAACATTCAGACAAGTAGAAAAAATGTTTGGGCTTGCCACAAGCCAAGTATGAATTACTAGTGCTATGGTGCCGAATTTGGCATCCAAAAAACCCTTAAAACTAGATCTGGTTCCAGGACAAGTCACTTAAAGTCATGGCAAATAACATTAATAATAATCCATAGTCCAAAAGTTTGCTTTGAGAGTATAATCATTCATGTGAAATTTTTTTTGCAAACTACAAGTGTCCATTATTAACTATTATTAGATTATAAGTCCCTTATGGTAAGCTAAGAAGTACCTCGAGCTTATCTGCAATTTCCCAATTGTTTTTTTTTTTTTGTGGTGAAGATAAAGAAAGGGCACATATGAAGTGCCTATTAAACACTTAATAAATCTTATGAATGGTTTATCCTTTCATTCATAAGAGACTGTTCTCTAAGCATGTATGCAATCATATATGCACCTCTAATGACATGTATGGAAGAAAATATGTCAAAATGTAAAGCAGTTTTCCCTAGATATCCCCAACTCACTATTCTAGATGCAGGAGAAACAAAGGAGAATTGGACAAAATACCATTCTCAATTTTTATTTACTTCTTTTAGATTCCCCTCTCATGTACAATAATCACTTTTTATCATAAAGAAAAGCCAAACTCAAAGGCAATAACAAGATGGAAGTTGCCAGCAGTGGAGGGTGGGCAGAGGAGCTGAAAGGGATGAACAACTGGAGCACAGGGCAGTGAATCACATCGTCATTTGTTAAAACCCGAAGAAGGCACAACACAAGGAGCGAGCCCTGATGTAAACTGTGGACTGTAGTTACTAATAATGTAGCGTCCTTGGTTCGTCAATTGTAACAAATGAATGTGCCGCATCAACGTAAGATGTTAACAGTGGAGGAAACGGAGAGAAGGAGCATGTGGGAAGTGTCTTTTCTACACAATTTTTCTGTAAACCCAAAACTGCTCTGGAAAACAAAGTCTATGTTTTTAAAAAACTTCAAAAAAAGGAAAGAAAAAGAAAGCTCAGTGAAAGCTCTGGTCTGCTTACGTGAACACTTCCCGAACACTAACTTGCATTCCTCCTCCTGGTGGGAAACCACTTGTGGCCTCTTTTCCTTTTATAACAAGAAGTCATTAGCATACACCGCTCTTTTTACCTCGAGTCTATTAAACAATAACAAGAAAATGCCTGGTAAGGTATAGAAAAACTGCCTTGTTACCTGTTTTATTATGACGTGTGTTTTTATATGTGTGGGTCATAAGCAGTTAGTGGTTGCTTGGCAACAAATTTGGGGCTGTCTTCCAGGAAGATATGAGTTGTCTAAACAAAGCACCTCATTGTCTTCAAAGTGGCGTTTCCAGAGCCACCCCAGTGTAACCAAGGTATGGAATTCCTGGAGTCAGTGACATTTGCATCTGGTTCAGTTCTTTTCCTGTCCATTCATTCAACAAATACTTAAAGAATATTTACTGTGTGCCAGTTACCATGCTAGGTACTGGAGTCAGAGTGGAGAGTAAGGTGGACGATGCTCCATCCTCAGGGGGTTTGCATTCTAGGGGGGCAAGAAGGGGGTGAACAATTAAACATAATGTTTCAATTATGCAATCAGGCAAAGATAAAGATGAGTGCTGTGGAGAAAAGTAAAGCAGGATAAGGAGACATAAAGAGCTTGGAAGAGCTTCGCTTTGTTAGTTCTATGAGTGAAGGTCTCTCTAAGCAGGTGATAGTGAAGAGAGGTGAATGAAGTGAGGCCGGGGAACAGCATGCCTCAGAGAGTAAACTGAAAGTGCAAAGGCCTGGGACAGGAGCGTGCTAGGTATTTCCAAAGACAGCAAGGAGGTCGGCGTGGCTAGCAATGAGTCAGTTAGTGAGGTAACAGAAGAGGATGGGAAATGAACTCACAGAGATGGGAAGCCATTGTGGAATTCAGAGCAAGAGAGTTTTTCAAAGGTGGCACCATAGCGGCCACATGGGGAACAGACTGTGGGGGTGGGCAGAGTAGTATGAAGGAATGGGACACTACTGCAGTGTCCAGAAGAGAGACCATGGGCCCAAGGAACCAGTCAGATGGACAATGAGGAATCCAGTTTGATGGCATATTTTATGTCAGATAAAACCAACTTATTTCCTGAAATAGAGAACAGCTCAAGTTCGGAAACAAAGACTAATTGATTAATTAAAAGTACAGTTTAGAAGTGATTTCTACAAAGCTAAGCTTCAAGGAAAAGCTGACTTTCTAAGCAATATTCTCTCCTCCTGTATTACCCAAATTTATTTCCACTTTACCTTCAAGTTAACTTCTCACATTCACAAAACATATTTCACAGAAGAGCTTAGTTCCAGGATATATAAAGAACTACTATGTCTCAATAATAGAAAGACAAACGATCAACTTTTTAATTGGGCATAAGATTTCAAATAGACAGAAAGATTTCAGAAAGATGTATGAATGGCCAATGAGTACATGAAAAAGTGTTCAACATTAAGTCTGCAGGGAAATGAAAAGCAAAAGCACAATGAGACACTATAGCATATCTATTAGAATGGCTGAAATGAAAAAGGCCAACAACACTAAATGTTGGTGGTGATATGGAGCGAGTGGAACTCGCACAGCTTGTTCATAGCATCGTTAAATGACACAATCACTTTGGGAAAAGGTCTGGCAAATCCTTTTAAAATTCATTATAGCCCCTACCTTATTATCCAGCAATTCCACTCTTAAATGTTTGTCCAAGACAAATGAAGGCCCTTGCCCACAAAAGAAAAGAATATGAGATCTGTCCAGAAAGCATCCAGCCATGTAATATGAAAAATAGAGACATTTATTGAAGAAGATACAAGAAACATTGTACATAGGACAATGACACCTCAGTCCCATTCAAAGTATGCACCTCGGGACCTCACATAGTTTTCCCAGTGTTTCTTCCACTGTTCAAAACACTCTGTAAAATGTTTTGTTGGAACCGCCATCAGCTGCCCCATCATATTTTCCTGAGTCTCATTGATGACCTGAAACCTCTTCCCTTTCAAAGGTGATTTTAGTTTTGAGAAAAGACAGAAGTCACAGGGTGCCAAATCTGGGCTGTAGGGGGCTGAGTCACCTGGGTGATTTGATGTTTTACCAAAATATTCTACATGAGACATGAGTGAAGCTGCCCATCACTGGTTGCCCATAGCTATGGCTGTTTTTGTCGTATTGCATCTCTCAACCAATGAAGAGCTTTGAGGTGGTACTCCTTATTAATTGTTTGGCCTGGAAGGGAGTACTTATGATTGACAACACCTTCCCAATCAAAAAACACAGTTAACATGGACTTGATCTTGCTGCGACTTTGCTGTGACTCCTTCAGGCAGGGAGAGCCAGGTGACTTCCACTGGGACAACTGGGCCTTTGTTTCTGGATCATAGCCGTAGACCCATGAATCATCTTCGGTTATGACCTTCTTGAGAGAATCTGTTTCATTGTTAGAGGTTTAAATTAAGTCATTAGCAACTGCAGCACGATGTTCCTTCTGTTCTGCTAGCAAAAGCCATGGAACAAATTTTGCCACAGCACATTTCATGCAAAGATCCTGCATCGAAATCTCCAACCCAGTAGTTTTTGGCATCCCCATGTCAGCTTCTAGTTCTCACACGGTCAGTCATCGATCTTTGTTGATTGCAGCCCGTATATGTCTAACATTCTCAGGTGTTCTGCTTGTTGCAGACCTTTCAGAACATGGATCACTTTCAACAGATTCTCAACCATCTTTGAAGCATTTGTAGTCACACTTTTATTTGCACTGGACTCATTGCATCGTCCCTGAAAGACTTCTGAATCACCCAAATAGTTTCCGTGGAGAAATGTTCAAGCTTAATGCAAAATTTGATGCAGACTCATTGCTCTACTTGCTCAGACATTTTTAATGTGACGGCCACACAGTACACATGCTCACTCAATGACTGTCTACTGCTCCCACTGTGTACAATGAAGTTGTCATTGTTCACACATGCTCATTCCAGTCCACTCTCCTTGGCTGTCAGGTTACATCATTGGAGTGCAAACCATTCTTGTTATATTACCAATGGATGGACTTCATTCAAAATATTCCCAAACTGAAAATAGACATGTTGTTAACAGGAAAATGAAAACACAACCTATAGTATAATCATATAGTGAAACACTCCTCAGCTATCAAAGTGTTAAATAGTGATGGTCACACATGGATGAATACCAAAAACATTAAATTAACTGAATGAAGTTTTGCATTTAACAGAATATACTATATCATTCTACTTGTGTAAAATATGAAGTTCTGAAAGAGGCAAAACTAATCCAGTGGTTTCCTCTGGGTGGTAGGGCAGGTGCCCAGCGGCTAACTGGAAAGGAGCAAGAAGGAAATTTCTGGAGAAATGCTAATGTTCTATATCTTGATAAAAATTTAAATTACGCTAATGTACGCATTTGCCAAAATTCACCCAATGGCATGCATAAGATTTGTGCGTTTCACTGTACAACAGTTTTACCTAAGAAATGTAAAAGAACCATAAACAAACATTGAACTCAAGTTAATGACATTCATGCTATAGCATTTAGTGATCCAGTGTGGCAATATTTGCAACTTATTTTGAAATTCTACAAAATAAAAACAAAATGGAGCCCTGGCTGGCGTGGCTGTGGATTGTGTGTCAGCCTGAGAACCAAAGGGTCACTCATTCGATTCCCAGTCAGGGCACATGCCTGAATTGTGGGACAGTTCCCCAGTAGAGAGTCATGTGAGAAGCAACCACACATCGATGTTTCTCTCCCTCTCTTTTTCCCTCCCTTCCCTTCTGTCTAAAAATAAATACATAAAATCTTTAAAAATGAAAAATGAAACAAAATATATTGATGAATGGATGGAAGGATGGATACGTCAAAAATAAATATGGTAACTTGTTAGTTTTAGAATTTAGGTTATGCATAAATTCTTTCAACTCTTCAGTGTGTTCAAAATTTTTCACATTAAAATATTGGTAGGGAAAATATCACTTTCTCCTTTTTAGTTTAACTCTTCAAGGGCAGGGATTGACTCTTGTTCACCTATGATAAGCATTCAACACATTTCTGATAAATGAATGAACAAATTGTAAATGAAAGTTTGCAAGACTCTTCTGAGGGATAAAAGAGGGTTTTATTCTGATATGATTTGTAAATTAGAGAATGTAACCTTTGGCATACACCAAAGACACACTCTAAAGTGGAAAGAATAAAGCAAGGGTTTTGAAGGTGAGAGTTGTGAGGAGTTGCTGATTGAAGGATGGGTTGCTAGGAAAACATGAGCATAAATTTACATCATTTATTTTCCGATTGGTGGGGCAACCAGATTTCCAGGGGTCTGTTGACTCAGCGGTGAGCAAGCAGGGTTGTGAAATAAGAACAATGGGTCACTTCAGTTCACTTATGTCGACAGGTAGAGCCGCAGGATTGACACGGTCAGCAAAGGGCGGACAGAGGCTGTCATTCCACAGTTAACTTTCAGAATTGCACTGTACTTAATACATTGGAGACATATTTTTCTGATGATTAATTTTACTTATTCCAAACTAAAAATAATGTTAAATGTTTTATTAATAGAGGAGCCCTAGCCTCCCAGGCATGGTTGCTTATTAATAATAATGAACCAGTAATTAAAATTGCAACTGGAAGCAAATTGGCCTTCAGAGAAAAGTCAGTCAGCCACCAGTCAATTGTTCCCACTTCTACTAATTTTTTTTTACAGAGAAATTAAGGTTTAAGTTGTATTAGTCAGATCTTTGCCCCTTTCTGAATATGAGCAATTCCATTTTAAAGACTGTGGGTTTGTTCTCTATTCAAAGATAAACATTGTTGATTGTTCCAAGGTTTTTTCCTATACATAGTATAAAAATGTTTCCACTTAAAATAATGGGATTATTATACACATTTTCCACATGTCTTTTGTACTTACTAATATATGTTAAGCATCATTTCTTTTCATTAAGTATTTCTCTAAAACATCATTTTTAATAATAGAACTAGTTGAGGATCTATTGCCCCCCCCCAATATTTCCATCTACATTGGATTTTATGTTTTCTTTTAAATCTTTGCTAATTCAGGGGATGAACATATAACTTTTTATTTTTTATTTTATTGTATTTTTTCCATTACTACTTAGTCCCCATATAGCCCCACCCCACGGTCACCACACTGCTGTCCATGTCCATGAGTCCTTTTCTCTTTTTGCTCAGTCCCTCCACCCCCTAACTCCCCCTGCCCACCTTTGCTGTCATCCTGCTCTCTACTTATGAGTCCATCTCTATTTTGCTTGTTAGTTCACTTTGTTCATTAGATTTCACATGTGCATGAAATCACATGGTAGTTGTCTTTCTCTGGCTGGCTTATTTCACTTAGCGTAATGTTCTCCAGGTCCGTCCATACTGTCACAAAGGGTAAAATTTTCTTTTTTACAGCCAAGTAGTATTCCATTGTGTAAATGCCCCATAATTGTTTTATCCACTCATCTACTGATGGACACTTGGGCTGCTTCCATATCTTGGTGACTGTAAATAATTCTGCAATGAACATAGGGGTGAATATATTCTTTCAAATTAGTGTTTTAAGTTCCTTCAGATATATTCCCAGAAATGGGATTGTGGGCTCAAAAGGCAGATCCATTTTTAATTTTTTGAGGTATCTCCATACCTCACAAAATTTGTGCAGCTTTCCACAGTGGCTGCACCAATCTGCATTCTCACCAACAGTGCAAAAGGGTTCCCCTTTCTCCACATCCTTGTCACCACTCGTTGTTTGTCAGTTTATTGATGATGGCTGTTCTGACAGGTGTGGGGTGATATCTCATTGTGGTTTAATTTGCATTTCTGTGATGATTATAACTTCTTAAAACATTTTATTATAGTAAGATTGAAGTTTTTCATGTTAATTGGTCTTTATTATATTTTCTTTTATCTTCCTTGTTGAAGTATTTTATGGTATATATAAGCTCTTTATGTATTAGAATTATTAATATTTTGCCATATATGTTACAAATACACATACTAAAATATACTTGTTCCAGGTTTTAAATTTTGTCAATAAAATTTTTTATTCACAAAAGTTTAATATACACTTTTGGTTTTCTATCCATTGTTTCTTATAACGCTGCCTTGAAAAAGACGCGGAGAGCTTGTGAAAGGAAACAAAACTGACTTGAGTGGAGAAGCTTGAAGAAGGGCAGAAAGAAAAAGTATTAAGGCAAGTGTTTCGAGAAGGAGTAGACAGCCCTGGTTTTGATTCATCTCAGTAGTCACTGCTAATTGGGCAAGTGACAAAATCTCTCAGAACCAGTTTCCTCTTTTGTTTGTTGGAGGGTTGTTGGGAGGGCTAGATTTAAAAAAAAAAAAAGGTAAAGCCCCCTTGAGGGGAATGTTACTCAACAAGCTGTAAATGTTACAAAAAGGAAAGACATCCTGAACCCGTGCTTCCCAAATGTTTATGTATGCGTGAATCACCAGGCATCTTGTGGAATGCACATTCTGACTCAGCAAGCTGAAGCACAGGCTGAGCTCCTGCATTTCTAACAAGCTCCCAGAGAAGTTGATTCCAGTTTGAAGGTTCTAGAGTTTTAGGACAACGGGAGTCCTTGACAGGGAATATTTAAGGACCAATTTAACAGCTAATATTTATTTTCAGAAGAATTGTGACTCTTAGAACTACAGAGAATTTGCTAGGTGGAAGAGATGGCTATCTCTTAGAAGATGAAACTTGAATCCAAAGTCAACTAGGTCAGTGTTTCATCAGATGAAATTTAATTACAGTTGTTCTTGCTATGCAGGGAAGCCAAACCTCAGATGGATAGATAACTGTGCATAAAAAAATAAAGTAAACTAGCCCTGGCTGGCATAGCTCAGTGGACTGAGCGCGGGCTGCGAACTAAAGCATCGCAGGTTCAATTCCCAGTCAGGGCACATGCCTGGGTTGCAGGCCACAGTACCCAGCAACCGCACATTGATGTTTCTCTCTCTCTCTCTTTCTCCCTCCCTTCCCTCTCTAAAAATAAATAAATAAAATCTTAAAAATAAATAAATAAATAAATAAAGTAAACTAGGGGCCAAGACCTCTCGTGACTTTCCTTCCCAAAGGCCCACCCAAAACATCCGTCAAAAGGAAACGCCCCTTATGAAAAAAATCGAGGCCTTGAGAGCAAACCAGTTGCAGTGCTCATTGCGTGTCTTCTCCCCGGCGCAGTGCTTCCTACCAGGAGCACTTGCTCCCACCCCTGGAGCTTCAGAGGGTTCACAGGTGGGTGTGGAAGAAACCCAAGCTTCTGTATTTCTAAACAGAAATAAGTTTGGAAGCCTTGCTTTACTGTGTTCATCTCGTCTCCTTTCAATTTAGAATTTACACCGGAGAGGAGTTAGCTCAACCTAGTAGACAGAGGTTCCCTTGTGAGGAGAAATGAGTGACATTTAGCAACTGTGTAACTTTGAGTAAGTTCCTCGTTCTCCTTGAGTCTGAGCTTTTTCTTATCTGTAAAACAAGAATAATAAAAGCATCTACATAAGGTTGTTACAAAGACTAGATAATGGAATGGATATGGCAGCCACTTGCACACTGAATACAAATGTGATTTCCATAAATGCATCCATTGTGTCAAATCTTCACTGAACACAGCCATTGGCATGTCCCTTGGGGTTTCTTAGCATGAGATTGTATCTGCTTAGTAACCAGGGAGTTGGCAAACTAAAGATCAAGCTGACATAAAACCTGGCTACGATCCCAAGGTTGCCTTCTCTTGTCTGAGCCACCCAGGGAAAGAGGGCAACCTCCCACCTGCTATCTCACCTATAAAATGTGATGGTAGCTTCCTGCTCCCCTCTCAGAGAGGAGATGCTCTATAAAAGCTAAAGGTGTCTTTTAAACTACAAAATCCATACACATCTTTAGTGCCCATCACTGCAAGAGTCTGAAAAGATAAGGCATCCGTTTTCAGGTCCAGTAATACCTCACCCCTATCCCACAAAGGGCAGGAAGACCTTCCATCACAGTTCAAGAAACGCAAGAACGCTCAAGAGTTTCTGGCGTGCAGGCCAGCGCCCTGGGGTGGAGCTGAGCTGCCCAGCAAGCGCAGGACCGCTTCCCTTGGATGGCACTCCGGGTGTGGTGCAAAAATCTTGCTCTCTGAATCTTATGTTAGAGAATTCATCATTCATTTAGTTGTTCGTTCAGGGGATAGTCCTTCCCAACTACATAGAATCTTCTTTCTAAGGAGATAGATCTGGCACATTCTAGATCAGTGTTTCCAATAGAAAAATCATGCAAGCCACATACATAATTTTAAATGTAAAAAACTGAGGAGATGGAATTAATTTTAATAATATATTTTATTTAACCCAATACACACAAAATGTCATTTCTAACAGGTAGGCACTGTGAAAATGATTAACTTTTTATTAAAAATTATTAGTTTTACATTCTTTGTTATACTAAGTGTTCAAAATCCAGTGTGTATGTTATAGCACATCTCGATGTGGACTAGTCACATTTCTAATGCTTGCTAGTCCCATGTGGCTAGAATAGAGGCTACCTCCTTGGACAGAGCAATTCCAAATATTTCCTTGATGAGATCAGAGGCAAATCCAACTTATTAGCACTACCACTATTAATAATTAGCTTCCTCTTTGCCATCAAGCTCCACCAAACTCCCCAGGCCCCTCTCCCTCTGGCTGTCCCTGGGAGTAGCTCTCTGTGTCAGACAATCACAATTGGCCCCAAATGTCCATTCTCCCTTCTTCCATAGCAATGGCAGCTTTAGCTGGACAGGTGGTGACCCAGAACAAGCGCTACATTTTTCCTTGCAGTCAGGTGAAGCCATGAAACTACTTTTTGGGCAAGAAGATATGAACAGAAACGTATGCAGCACCTTCCAGGAACCTTCTTTCAAAAGCAGCTGGCATCACCCTTTTCCTGACTCGACCTCCTTCCTCCTTCCTATTGGCTGGAATGACATCCAGATGGCTGGAATTACAGCCACATCTTACACCATGAGGTGACCTTAGAAATGGAGGCCATACAGTAGAATAGGAGCCCAATTCCTGGAGATTTTGTGCAGCAGAGCCTATGTCCTGACTTTAAAGTGAGAGAGAAATTAACTTTGTGTCTAAGCCAACATTGTTTTTCCAACTGTTACAACAGAATTGAAGTTGTTATAACGAATTGTGCCCGCCCTTCATCCTAGGCTTAGAAACATGCCACAGGTGGAGATCCCTGGGAAAGAGGAACTAACAGATACATTGTGTATTTTTAGCACAAAATTAAACAAATACTAGCTAGTAATTATTGAGTACTTACTTTAATACGTCTTAAATACTTACCTCCTTGCCCTCACAACAACCCCATGTATAAATAAGGAAATTTAAAAGAGATTAAGTGACTTGTCCAAGATCACAGTGCTAGAAAATGGTGAAGGCAGGATTCGAGCCCAGGTCTGGATGACTCCATAAACTATGGTTTTTGCTGGATGTATCCCCATGGATGGAGACTGGGCCACACAGCATGCAAGAGAGCCAGGCACAAGTCCTGTTTTACAAAGTCACCAGAAGCTCTGAATTCAAACTCTAATTCACACTCTTATTCCAGCAAGATTCAATCAATCAGTAAAAATGTGAAGGTCAGTTGTGTTCTAATCTCTCTGTAAGGTAGTCTAGGGCAACGAGACCACATCAGGCAAAGCTAGTTTCCCTAAAATTCAACTCCATTTTGAGGTTTTTTGCACGTGTCCAGATGTTCCATTATTTCTGTCTCTTTTTTTGTGCACTCTAAGAACTTAAAAATTGATTTATCTAGGATGAAACATATGACTTACTGCATTTCTAATAAGTATATATTAAATATACATCATCTTAAGACTGATGTAATTGAGATTGCTTTTGGGTGGCAGGAAGTGGAAGGAGACTTCTCAAAGAGCAATCTGGAGCTAGAAAGTTAGAAGAATTTCCTTTTTATCAACCTCAACTCTTTACAGACTACAGAGAATGCAAAAGGCAAGGAGTGGAACTCCCCAGAGAAGTCAGGGGAAGAGTATGTGACTTCCAAGTTCGAACCCACATCCATGGAACCTGGAGAGGAACAGCAGGCTTTGAGTGAGCCACACACATCAGTTTTATCAAGAACCTCAGTGAAGGGGATCAAACAAAAATGTCTGTAAAGGATACAAAGCTTCCTGTCCACAGGAGAGCACAAAATACAACAACATCCTAAACCTCGAAAGAAGCCACCTATTCCTCTGTTGTCCTGTAAATTGTCACCAGTCAACCTGATTCACCAAGACATTGCACGAGCCTGGTGCCACCTGGTGAGCAGCAGATGCCAGATATAGATGGCATATAATACAATCAGCTCCACTGACAGCTGATCTCCAGTCCCCTGCACGTTCTCCATGCTTTCTGCTACAAGTCTCGTAGGCTGGTGGGTCGCAGATGGTACTCACAGGCTCCAAGGTGCCTGCCTGGGATTGGGATATGTGGGTTGGGATATGGAGAGTCTTATGTTTTAAAAACAGAAAATCATTCCACTAGTTACCATTAATTTTGGTTAATAAGTTGAAAAGGTTATTCATTCTACCAATGTCTACCCCTCTGAAATAGTAATTGCCTCCATAGCTTCTAAGTGGGAACGTCTTCAGCTGAAGATTGTGACCCACTGAGTGAAGGAACAGCAGCAGTTGGCTTCTGTGCTGGCTTTCCCTCTTCAGAATATAGGCTACCTTAGTCACTGATGTCTTCTAATTGTAAGTGCTCTGCTTTACGGTGTCTAGCTCACCTGGAAAGCTCTGGGAAGTGGTGAAGGCTTTTAAAAGCAAAGTGCCGTGGGGATCCTTGTAGTGTAGGGAGATCTCTGAGATGCTATTCCCTGGGTCAGCCCTCTGGCCCTTCCTGCTCTAACACTGGGAATCAAAAAACTAGTGCACTTTAAAAACAAAAACAAAAACAAAAAAAAACAGTAACTTGTTTGAATTTAGACTGATAGGAACCGGTAAGTAACTCTTGCCCTCGTTTGGGAAGCTAACTTGGCTCACTGGTACACCTGATTGTGCCCTCTTGGGTCGTGCCTGGTGGATGTACCTACATCAGGAAGACAGAGGTGTGATTCATTTGGGATACTGACCCAAGAAGAAGCCAGAAGTAGAGAAAAGGCTAAGGCTCAGGATTTGGCGTAAGGGCTCAGTGATAATATGTTACTAGCTAGATGGCTGCAGGGACTGAGGACCTAACAGGTGCTAGGACCCATCCCCTCAGATGGTGCCTCTAAAGGAATTTTTTCATATTTGAAAATTATCTACAAAGTCCAAGGTGGGCTCCCAGGAGATGGGACCTGGTGTGGACTCCCAGTGGCTCCCAGTGTAATAAAGAAGCTCTGGCACCTTTCCTCACCACCTGCACGCACATTGGCCAATGTGATGGGCCCCTCCTCAGCAATTCCATACTTCCTTTTGCAGAGTAAGGATTGAGAAGCCAGGTGCCAGGCAGTAACTGAGTCTGCTTTGTTCACAATTGTATCCTCAACACCAAGTACCATACTGAGCACTCAGTCAGTACTGGGAAAATACTTACGAAACCAATGGTCAAATATATTCATCAATTGTGGCTCTGCATATCCTATAATAGTAGCAAACATATATCACCTTTATTATATATTCTAAGAATTTTGCAAATATTTTGTCCTCAAAATAACATTATGAGGAAAATACTACTATCATCCCCTTTTCATAGATGAGAAAAATTAGGTGAAGAAAAGTTAAGTGACTTGCCTAAGGTCATAAAAATGTAAGTATCATCTCTGTATCAACAACAAAAAGTAGTATATATTAAATGCATACTAGCATTTCTGGTTCCTTTGAGACCTCATTATTTTTCAATTTGAGGTATTTGTAGGTTTGGGGTGTTGACCAGACAGCATTACTAATGGATGAAGGCAAATCTCCTCATCTTCTGGATGTGAATTACAACCCAAACACTGGAAGAAGGGAGTGAGACTTGAGTGGGAGAAAACCTTAAAATCCTCCACTGCAGTCCCATTACTCTTGAAATAAAACCCAAACACCCAACCTTGGCCTATCTGATCAGGCCCCAAAACTTATTTCTCCTGGTCACTGAGGTCGCTGTCACATCGGCCATCCCTCTGCTCTTCAGACAAGCCAACTGTGTGCCCCTCTCCTGAGCTATGGCCCTGCTGTTCCCACTGCTGGGAATACTCTTTCCCATTCAGGCCTCGGCTTGCGCGTCACTTCTTGTTGAGGCCTTCCTGGAGCCCCCACTCTAAAGAACTATACCCCAGTCCCCAACCCACCTCTAGCTGACCAGTCATTCTCTTTCTGGCCCATTAACCTGCTTTATTTTCTTTGTAGCACTTATCACTAACAGAAATAATCACTTCTGTTTGCTTGCTTGTTTCCTTATTTTATCTTCCCACTTGAGAATTTAAAATCCATGAGGTAGATCAGGGACACTGGCAGCATATAGAAGGAGTGCAACTCATTTTTATGGAATGACAAATGATTCAACGAATACAGATCTTTGCCAAGCATTGACCAATTCCAAGTCCTATGAGGAGAGGAACACTGGGTCTCCACCCACATCCCAGCACCTGAATCATTCAGGATAAAAGGCTCACTGATTATACCCAAATGTCCCCAAAGGCACCCAAAGGCCCCCTTGCAGATCTGAGAGATTAGCAGCTTTGGGTCTGAAGCAAATGAGTGTGAGATCAAACCAAGAGAAAGTTTAGGAGCACCAAGGGCACTAGAAATCCGTGGGGCTGCTCCCACGTTTCTGGGGAGAAAAAGAGTGGGTGCCACCTCTAGTTATCAATGGGGGACTGTCCTTGGTCCAGTTTTACATACTGGGGTCTTCTGTAAGAGTTCACATTTTTTAAAAAAATATTTCTTTGATTTAAAAAACATAGTTTAGAAGCCCTTTTTTAAGACAATTTCTCCTCACTGTACACAGAGTAAAAGGACCAGAGGAAAAAAATTATTTCTACTGAAGTTTTTCACAATATTCAGAATTAAAATTTTAAATGTCCTTCCCAGGTAGAACTTTGAAAGCTTCAAGGCCAAGCCCCCTGCCTGAAGGCTGGGTACTTGAACATGCTCACCCCTCCCTCCACCTTTCTGTCCTCTCCAGGTAGTAAGTAGCACTCATTTCCCACTCCAGGGAAAAACACGCTGGAAGTGTAGAGCACTCAAACACACTGTGGATGAAGGTAATTTTTTTCCTGCAGGAAGAGAAACTAGGAAAATAACTGCCCCAGAAATAACTCAATCAATGGGCATGTTACGCCAGGCGCCACCAGGTGAGCACGCCTCCTAGGTGGAAGGTAATAGCATGCTTGCAGGCAGCTAACGAGGCACGCCCGCCTGTGCCCCAGAGGCTTTGGTACAAAGTCTGCTCCTTGCCATCCGAATGATTTAGTTTAGGTGAAAATAAACTTTTTCCTCTCATTTGCACTTTATGCTTTTAAGCTCTGAAGGTGTAACTTCCCCTGCTGCTAGGCGGAGAGTGGCAGGGATTTACAGCAATGCTCCCCAAAAGCAAAGGCCCAGAGGCACAGAGTAGCCACCCCCACACCTCTGCATTGGGACTGCCACCTCACTGCTGCTAGGCAAGAGATAATTGGTGGTGGCTCTGAAACAGAGATTCAGCCGGATGCCGAGGAGGCATCTAAACACAGGGCATTGGTGCCAGCATTTGAGCTCTGACAGCGGGGCAGGTGCCAAAGTCGCCACACAGCATCGTGTGACCTGGTTCCCACCTGCTCAGCTTCCACGCCATTCTTCACATGTACCAGCCTCTTGCTGGGGCAGCAATGGAGAGGTGGTGGTAGGTGACACTGGAATCCCGTAAGGCATGCAGGTGGCGACTGCACACCGCCCACAAGTTGGATGGTGACAGTCACAACTGTGTATAGGGAAGATCAGCACAGCCTGCGGGGCACTGCCAGCTCTGGCACGGGGCTCTCTGCATTGTGCCAGAGCCCATCGGCACCGTGGAACACGTTCCGTGCCAACTGGAAGCACCGTCACTTTTAACTTTACCTGAGCCGAGAACAACATCTGAGACTTAAAGGGCCACACCCTTGTGGACAGCCAAACAAATGATTAATTGAATCCAGAACCTGTGTGTCTATACCTTTTGCCAGGGGTCACCCACCACCCCATCCTCAATCACCAAATTGTTGTCATGGAAGCCCAACGACAGCCCTAGCCGTGAGGCGGAGTGTGTGCCAAGGGAGACAGGTAGGGACCTCTGCCCCACTCTCAGATGAAAGGTTAAGTGGAGCGCCTCCCACTCTCAGAAGGAGAGGCAGGCATCCCATTTCACAGGGTGCCGTCTGGCCCGGGTCTCAGTCCACAAAAGGACTCAAATTTAGAATTTTGAAATGATCTGCAAAAAGATACTTGACATGACTGAAAGAAATTTCAAGATTAAAACTTTAAGTTAGCATCCTCTTGGCAGATGACAGTGCTGGGTGCATTAAAATAATAAGAGCAATAGCAGTAACTGACACATATGAAGCGCATACTGTTCTAAGAGTCCAGGTTCTCTTCTAAGGCTGGCATTTAATTCCCACAAAACCCTCTGAGGAGGTACTATGCCCATTTTACAGGTTAGAAGGTGAGGTACAGAGAGATTGAGTAATGTGCCCAGGATCACACAGCTCATAAAATGACACAGCTAATAAGTGCTCGGCCAGGCTTTGAACTCAGGCTGTCTGGACTCCAAAGTCCCTGAGCTCAACTACTCTACTGCGAAATAATGGCTTTTAAAAATAAATCCTTTGTAACAGCACCATTACACTGCCATTTTACACTTTAAAAGCAGTAGCCTCTTAACATGGAAACACTTGGCTTTTCACTGTTTAGAGTAGGAGGATCACTCCTACCCTAGAGAAAAATGATGCAAGTTCTGTACGAGGATGTAGGAGGCCCCATGGGTGGGCCTACCTCTATGCTGCAGAGTTATCTTTTATTTGGTCCTGTCACGTCCTCAACTCAAAGCTCTCAAATTAAGGAGCAGAGATCTTCTCTCTCCCTAATAACGGGTAATGCCAAGGCCCCCGAGGACTCTGGTTCTGTCCCAGCCCCTCCAACAAAGTAGCAGCATCAGAAGGCAGTGCCGGGCACCCAGCCAAGATGCCAGAAGGGATTGCCCAGCATGAGCTCTAATGACCTACAGAAGAAAAATGCAGCTCTGCAAAGCTGGGAATCCTATCAGAAACAGAGCCCCGTGTGTGCTAGAGGGGAACACCATGCACAATTAATATTTGATCAATGGACCATAGGATTTACTCCCTCAAAACCCATCTACTAACCTCCCTGGGAAGGTGCTGTTCTCGGCACTGTGAGCACGGAGATGAATGAGATGGGAGGACCCAGGACAGGAGCGTGAACACATAAACCAGTCGCTCTGTGACAGTGTTGTTGGCAAAGCAGAGCATGATGTGTGAGTGCCCTGAGCGCCCCGGGGGGCATTTTCTGTTGTGCAGAGATTTTGTGGAAGACCCCAGCACAGGAGCTGACGGTCACCAGGTGCCTCTAAGGATGAGTGGAGGTTGACTTAGCTGAACAGAGAGCTGAATGAAGGACAAGGGGAGGCAGTGGGGACACAGGAGTAAAGGCAATGCCCCCAAATGCCTTCTAACCTATCATCATCTTTCTGCCTTTGAGCAAACTTCTGGTTAATTAGTGGATTTAATGAGTATTTACTGAGCACCTACTATGTGACTCATAATGCTTAAAAATTTGCAAGGACTACCTGGAATTCTTAATAAATATTTTAAAAAATAAATAAAGAGCCAGGTATTTCCCAACTGACTCTTTCTAATGTGTGTTGATCTTCAGAAACTAAAGTCAGCAGGGGCCACAGGACACATGCAGAATTGCACACATACCACCACCTCCTTCAGAATGGGGTCCGTGGGGGATTTTTAAAGCATTTCCATCTTTGAGCTTGATTCCTTGCTTACTCTGACTCCTTAAATTATATCTGTTGGGTTGGCATTATTTTCAGGGACAGCAGCAGATCACACTCCCAGCAGGGCCTGGGACATGCCTGTTCCCCATCAGGGTGGCTATGACTAGAGACAGATGCCCACGTGCACAAGCACAGTGAGGCTGTCATGACATCTTTAGGGATATTGGGTGCCAATCTGACTCTTTGTTCTCTCCCCCTTAATTGCCCTTGAACACTATAGAAAAAAATCTGCTTCCAAAAGGAAGCCAGACTTGCCCCACCTATGGCTACAGCTTCCAGGCCTGCTGTAGGCTGGCACTGCCAGAAAGAACTTGAAGTAAAATTTAGAGTTTTGATTAATACCTACGACTGTACACTTTTATTACCGAAATAACATCATGTTTGAGACAACAAGTAACTGGAAAACCTTTAATTATCTGCAAGTGACTAGAAAAGGCAGGAGACCTGCCCTGAACATACCGAGGGGGCAGAAAGGAACTAGCTCCACAGAACGGGTACAGGCAGATGGTGGGGAAAGAATTAAGCTGATTTCTCCTTGTACTCTCCAGAGTTCCCACAATGTACTATTTGCCTAGTTTCCCCAGGAAGTCTCAATATTCTGCAAGACCAGCAGGTTGAAACACGTCATCAGCACAGAGGCTGGCCAGGCTCAAATCCCATTTCTACACTCACAGATTGGTATAAAATTAGACAGGATGTTTATACTCTGTGTGCCTCAATTCACTTATTGGTGAAATGTGGATGCACGTAGGACTGACCTCATGGAGCTGTTATGCAGACTCAACATCTGTGAAGAGCTTAGGACAGGCTGAGGCGCACAGTAAGTGTCCAACCAGTAACATTAGGGTGATGTTCAATATCATCATCCTAATCTTTGGAAACCTTGAAATTAAAGTTTTGCTCATTAACCTCTAAAGAAAAAGAGAAGAAGTTTAGTAAACATTTAGACTCTTGCTCCAGCCAGAACGAGGCTGATGCTACTAGGTGTGAGTCACTTACAGAGCAGGAGAGACCTCTTTTCCAGATTTCTGCCTCCAGGGCCCAGTTCAATGCCTACTCACAGCCATTGCCGAAAAGGGCTTGTTGAGCAAATGAAAAAAGGACTGAATGAATGAGTGCCTACTCTTTCTATGCTCTGGCCACCTTGATTTGGTTGATGTGAGGTTATGTGAGTGGTAGAAACCTCTCATCTTTCCTTACCCTCAAGGGAGAGCCCCCTGAATCTACCAGGGCTCTTCAGAAATTCTCAGTGTGAGTCCCTCACTCCGACCTCTGACAGCTAGCTGAAAAGGACCTGTCCTAAGCAGTAAATCTCAAACTTTAGCATCCATCAGAATCACTTGGGTGCTTTTTAAAATACAGATTGTTGGGCTCACCCCAGTTTCTGCTGTACCATGTCTGGGCTAACAATTTCCAGGGGATGCTGACTCTGCCAGTCCTGGGACCACACCTTAAGAAACATTCTTCTAAACCATAGATCTGATTGCATCACCCATAATAGACAGTGTTCTTTAAAAGTCCACGAACTACAGCCACTAAGTAAAGTCCACTCCTTAGTCTTAGACCCTTCCAACTTAGCCCCCACCCAACTTTCTGGCCTTATTTCCTGCCACTCCCCTTCATTCTCTAGTCACACTGAGCTAGCTTTATCTTGTGAACACTCCAGTGGCCTGACCTCTGCACTGTTCCCTCTCTCTGGAATGCCTTTCTGTCCTTTGCTGATAAAGTCCTACTGATTCTTGAAAGCCTGATGCAAATATCAGCCTCTGCGTCACTTACTGTGAGTCCCCCAGGCATGCTGTGTGGTCACAGCATCTGGTACACGACCCTACTGTCGCCCTTGTGCATTGTCTTTTAGGAATCTCTTAGGTTACCAGGCTGACACTGCCCCTCCAACTGCGACTATGCATTATTTCCATTTGATGCCCAAAGCCAGCGCATTGCTTGCCAAAAGTAGTAATTTTGTACACATATGACAAGTGAGTGAAGTCCAGACTGCAGTTGCCCCAGTTGATATCTGTAGCCCGATTCACAGATGTTTGCTGTATTAATCAGCTATTGCTTTAGTAATGCTGCAAACACACACACGCACACACACAAAATCTCCAACAACAGCTATTTACTTTTCTGGCTCAGCTAGGGCAGCTCTACATCAGGTAGCAGTCTGGCTGGGATGGGACGTAGGCTGCAGATTGGGTTCGGGTTTTCTCCAGGTTATTTCCTCATTCTGGAATTAGGAGCTATGTGAGACATGTACTTCTCATGATGGATCATGTTACACAAGAGATCAAGCCAAATCGCACAGCCAAATTCGTAGACTCCGATCATCTCATATCTGCTAATGTTACCTTGGCCGAAGTAAGTTACATGGCCAGGATCAGCATCATCGAGTGGGGGGCATGCTCTGTCTTCCACAACATCAACCAAGTCCATAGCAAAGTAGATGGAGGTATAACTCTGTAACAGGGAGCCAGTTGGAAATTTAAAAGGAAGAATTAAAAATAATAATCCAACCTACTAAATGTACTTTTCCCATCTTGGAGGCCTCAATCATCTTTATTCATTCTGTTCTGATGACATCACAGAATCCCAGACGCCCAGTGAGCCTATTTTGCTAACCTGGACCCTGGGTGGGCTCTCTCTGGACCTCAGCTTCTACATCCACAGAATGGACCGAGCCAAACAAGAGCCTATAAAATCATTGATATTGGTCCTTTTGATAAGAAATAGAAAGGTTATATCCCAAATAGTTCCATTATCTTTCTTTAAAAAAGTATCGTCACTGGTTATACTAAGTTTTTTTTTATTTGATTTGTGTTTATATTACTTCATGTTTAAGATGTGGCTAATTATTTCAAAATCTCTCTTGAACTTCAGCCATGAGCGCCGTTGTTCAAGTACTTAAAAAGTCATCTAAAATAGCGAATTATCCAAAATAAAATGCTGCGTTGTGGTTCAAGGGTGATTCTGGGTGGTTTAATGGTTTATAGACTGGGGTGTAGTCAGGCCCAGCTGGAAGTGTCCACTAGGATGACAGAGAAGACTAAGTAATCAAAGGCTTCAGGCAAATGCATGCCGTTCTCCCCAGAGCCAGGTGGGAAACACTCTCCTATTACAGTGTTATATATAGTCCTTGCATCCTCTGAAAGTAAGAATATGTTTCTGTGCAGAGTGCTGGAGATTTAATCTGGGACAAAGGACACCATGACCACTCTCTGCTGGTAAGGCAGGACCGACCTACCTACTTCCCAGGTAATAACTGGGGCCAGTGAACTTATTCTCACCTGACAGCTTTGTTCTTGAACTTTTGTCTACCACAGGCCTGGGCTGGGAACCCCAAAAGGGCTAGACTCAGCCATTGCATTTTTTTTCATAAATTACTTTATTGTTGTTCAGTTACAGTTGTCTGCATTTTCTCCCCACCCCATCCAAACCCACCTCCCTCCCTTGCTTCCACCCTCCCCCTTGGTTTTGTCTATGTGTTCTTTATAGTACTTCCTGAAAACCTTTTCCCCACAGGCCCCACATTTTTTGAATTACCATTTGCAAAGTCATTATATTCATACTGTTAGAGAAATACCCCTATTGTTAGAGAAATACCTTTTTAGTCTGTTGTGTTGAAAACACAATTTCTATTCTTCTTTTATAAAATGTAATAGGCCATGAAATTTCTCTTTACCAGTTCAGTCCTTCTATTCATGATGGTACTTCCCTTGAGCTGGGCCTCATTCACTACTTTACCTAATATTTAATCCAAAGGCTAACAAGGATCCCTCCCTAAACCAGCAGAAGTGGACCAGTTGAATTGAAGGGGGTCCTCAAAACGCATCCCATGGACATGGGAGAAAAAGCAGCAAGCCCTTGCCCCATGCCCTATACATGTTCTATTGCTGAAATTACCTTACACTATAGGTCTTTTCCAGAACTGTGCAATGACCTCTAAGGGACAGTTTGCCTTATCCCTTCTCTGTGAGCTTTTCAGAGACACGTAGCATTTAGCACATCTTCAGTCAGTGAACGGCTCCTCTCCAGCAGCTTTGGAAACCAGCTAAGAAAACATCCAGTGTCCATGCAGAGAATGCAAGTTTTATGTCAAAAGAGGCAACACATGGCATAGGTAAAGGTCCTAGAAGTTAGGAGAAGAGGTTCTAGCCCTACCTTTGACTGCGGGGAGATGCTGGGCAGGCCCCTGATCTTGCTGCACCTCAGTCCCCTTCCTGATGCCCCCTCTTGAAGAAAATTTTCTTCCTTCTTCTCCATTTTAGCCCATTGTTTAAGTTTTTCATAACTTAACTTATCTTGTATTGCTTTATCTTTTTTTACTTGCTTTATGTCTGTGCTCTCCATGGGAATATAAGCTCCTTGGCCATATGAACCCCCATGGTATACCCAGCACATGGCACATTGTCAACACTCAGTAAATATTCATTTAATGAATGAATAAGTAAATGATACCAAATGATCTACTTTTAATATTCTATAACTTTTTCATCTAGTCAAAGAGAAAACAAAAATAAAAAAATAACAATTATATGAAAGAAGGATTAGCTTTCTTCTGTAGTTCCCAGGAGGAAGAAATGGGGAAATGAGTGATTAAGTGAAAATCTATTTATAGTCATTCCTCCTTATAACGTTTTGTTTAGCATCTTAGAGGATAATTTATTGTTTTATATACCTGTGTTTCTAAAATACCCTGGGTAATAGTTGTAAGCACAAAAATTGGAAAGTCTTTATCTTTCTGGCACATTCTTGTCTTTCTAGCATCACGCGCCTAATCTGATAATTTACTTTAATTAATATTTAGATACATGATCTAGCTTACTAACCAAGTATAGGCTAGTTTCTCCACTTTCATCATGCATTTGTTCATCAGAGTTTTTGCATAATTTCTTCCCAATGTAGCTATCAACTCTAGAGACCTTAACAGCCAATTGAACCTGAAAGTGTAAAAAATAGTTAAAAACAACCCTACAGACTGGTTTAATTTTTCTTGTGTTAGCAAAACCATCTGGGTAAAGCCACTATAACTGACTGCCATTCACCACTGTTTTCCAATATGATATTTAATCAAGATGGTGCTGATAGTATCAACGGTCCCGGTCCCCATCCTTTATCCATGCCACCCCGTAAGCATTCAGTTTGCATCAGTTTGGGCCATCCCAAGCTGATTGACAAATCGCAGATAATTGCAGCCTATCTCCCCCCACCACACACATTCTCACACACACACACACACACACACACACACACACTCATATTTTCTTTTGTTTGGTAACTTTGGCCAGAGTTTTTATCTGCTCTTTTCTCACTTGTTTTGCAAATAGTTAAGATGATGTATCTAATCTAGGTGATACTCTTGACACAGAAATGGAGAGCCCAATGTCCTTGACATGTCTCCTCCAGAAAGATATAGATTTGTTCCTCTGTACTGACCTCCAGGGACCTTCTGGCCAGAGCAAATACATCCATGTAATATCAGATGTTTATGACAAAGGTTAAATCCTGGTGGTTTTGTTTGGAGCTTTGCCTATGTGGCCAAACTGCCATCTTTCCCAGTTTATTTCCCATCTTCCTTCACTCTTCCTTAGTCATGCAAGCTTTGTGCTTTTCTGAATCCTTGTCTCCTAAATAGTCATTCCTTAAGGTTCTACTCACCTGTGACTTCCTCCATGAAACTGTCCTAGATCACCCCAACTGGAAGAAATTTGAACTCCCGTGGGACTTTTAGTTCTCTTTTCTCTTTCTGCTTCCTCTTGTGTACAAAATATATCCTATATTGACAATAAATTACTTATATGCAGGGATCGTCTCTTCATCATCTTCATATCTCACACAATAGTCAGTATTATTGCTAAGTTGAATGAACAAATGTCTCATTTGTGACATGAAACTCCTATGATATATTTGAAGTTCAACACCTTATTAATTATAGATAATGTTCTATCCTCCCTTTTGTATTCTAATGCCCATTGGGAGTTACGAAGCTAGTTAATGAACTAGTGTATGACATAGGGAAAGTTTTGGGGCTCAGTGCACATTCAGATGCATAGAGCTTAATGTAGACATCACAGGTTTGTGGCAGGAATATTAATTCGAACTAAGCTATGCGATAAACTAAGGCTACAAATAGAGAGCATCGGCACCCCAAACTGGGAGAGGCTGTCATGCAGGTGTTGATAGAGAAGTCCACTCCAAAAGGGCATAACTCCCCTTTCTGCCTTTTTTTGGTAACTCTTCAGGTACTGCCAGTAAATTCAGTACACAGTGAATGAGCATCCATGAAGAAGCAGACAGATGGGGTGGGTCCAGGGGCCTATTTAAACCTAGAAGAGCATTACCCAAGATAATCCATGAAGCACAGCCAGACCTAAGGGCTGAAAGCATAGTGAAGGGACCATTCTGCATTGGGATTAGAACAGATGAGAACGTTCAGAGAACTAAGGGTCTGAAGAGAAGATATAATGGTGAAATGAGCAGCAGTCAGCGACCTTGGGAATCTAAACAAACAGAGTAAGAAAGGGTTGGTTAGGTAATTTTTGAAAAGTACTCAAGGAAATGAGATACAACCCAAGAAACCAAGACCTCTATCATACAAGAAGTTGATTACTGTCAATAAAACTTAGTTTCCACAACCCATTTAGACTTCTGGGAAGCCAAATTATTGTATCATTTACTCGCTGACTAAGTCTATGTCTAAGTAAAAAATATTATTGAGAGATACATGGAATATCTGGCTGGATATGTGCTATACCTGGTTATTAAAAAATGCCAATTCTTCCCCCATTTGCAATCAAAACCCACTGGAAATATTATTTTTATTTTGGCCAAATAAAAGTTTATGTAAAAGAACAAATAGGCAATTTTGGCTCCAAAATTTTTAAGATAAAAGTATTTAGAAAAGGTCTTGCTCTACTAGCCATAAAAATAGATTATAAAGCTGATGTAAATCAACATGGTCTTAACACAGGAATAATCATAGCTCAATTAAACAGAGTGAATAAACCTAAGATATATGCTGATATCTAAAAGAAATTCAATATATAATAAAGCATCACAAAAAAAGTCAGTGGAAAATCACTGACTTTATTAAGTATGTGGCAGTCAAACATTAACTATTTGGGGCAAATGTCAGTTTAGAGCTTCACCCCATATGTAGATAAATTCTGAGTTACAAAAATAAACATAGAAATCCACATAAGACAATATAGGCAAATATTTATCATATTGAAGGGTGGAGAATGACTTTCTAAATATGAAAACAATAGGAAAATATGAATAGACTTGCTTACAGTGAATTTTTTAATTTCTGTATTTCAAAATAATATAATTAACAAAATTAAATTACAAACTGGTAAAATGTATACAACATTCTTCATACATAAAGAACTACCAATCAGTAAGAAAAATACTAACAATGTAAACATTGAAGGACATAAACAATCATTGCACAAAAAGTAGATATTTCACTGAATAATAAACAAGAAATATTTAACCTCACTAATAATAAAATATAGGTCAAAATAACAATGAAATACTTTATAACAGTCACATTTTTTAAAGAGCACTCTATGCTGGCAAAGTAGTTATGCTCAAAGAGAAATGGTCTCATACTACTGGCAAGAATATAAAACCTTTCTTTTCAGAACCCAGCAATAAATAGCAACAGCCTTAAAAATGCTCACATCCTGGCTGAGAACATATGCCTATAACATCCAGGTGCCCCAGGCTCGGCATCTGGAGCCAGTGTAGCAGGAGAGTGGGGAAGCATGAGATGCCCTGGAAACAACAGCCCATAGCCCCAAAACTCCTTGCCTAGTCTCAGTGGCTGGGAATGGCCCCAGCCCTTCAGAACCATCAGACCCTCTGGAGCATCTGAAGGGAAAATACATATGTACACCAGGCACTCTGCCTAGGTCTACTCGAGTGCACGCTTTTCTGGTTACTATGAAGGTGATTATGTTCAAGGAGGCAATGCATTCCAGTAGAGAGGAAGAGGTGTGAAGGCTGGGGAAGTGGGGTCCAATGGGGGCTTGACTAGGATACGCAGCACAATGGTGAAGAGCATGGGCAGCCTTGTTTAGATTCCAGCTCAGCTAGGAAATGCCTGATGAATGTTTACCTTATTATTACCAGTTACCTTGCCCATTCTGGAGGTTGTGAAGATCATTCCTCATCAGGCAAGGAGATGTGTAGGTGCCATACAGAGGCCAAGAGCACTACTGGGCTCCCACCCACTTGACTGTATTTTTGAGGTGATTTCCTTCTCCCACTCAAGTCCCTCACGAATGTAGTTTCTTGAAACCCACAGCATGATGCTTTCCTAGGGCTTCAGGAATCCAGATGAGCAATATGGGCCTCTGTCTTTGGCTGAGGGCTTGTTATAGAGTAAATATGTGTCTTCCCCCAAAATCCCTGTGTTACAATCCTGGCCCTCAAAGTGATGGTATTAGGAGGCAGCACCTTTAGGAGGTAATTAGGTCGTGAGGGTGGAGCCCTCATGAATGGGACTAGTACTCTTATAAAAAGAGACAGGAGATCGTGCTCCTTCCTCTGTTCTCCTCCAGGTGAGGACACAACAAGAAGATGGCCACCCGCAAACCAGGAAGTGAACCCTCACCAGACACCAGATCGGTCACACCTTGATCCTGGACCTCCAGCATCCTGACTATGGGAAATACATGTTTGTTGTTTAAATCGCCCATCTGTGGTATTTGACATAGCAGCCCAAACTGACTAAGGGCTACTTAGCTCTCTAGAGGAGGCAGCGTTGGTGTGAGAACTGGTGAGAAAATGCAGGCATTTGCCAACCTCCTTTCCCATCAGAAACCCTGAGGGCCATGCCAGCTCATCCCCAGGAGGCTCTGCCAGGCCTTCCCGGAACCGAGCAAGGGGCAGCACTGCTCCAGGCCAAGGCGTAGGCCACGGGCCAGCCTCAGCTACCCTGAGGCAGTCGGATCACAAAGAAGCCCTCCCCAAGTCTGTGCCCCCTCCTACACTCTGTCAGGGCAGGCTTTTGTGGGGTATGTTGGCCAGGAGCCTTGCATAGCTTTCACATGTGGGGCTCCCAGAGGAAATCAACAATCACCAGCCTCTTGACCCTGTTGTTGAAGCTCTGCTCTCAACCTCTTCAGGACAATGGTGGCCCAAAGGCCCACGATAATTTCTAGCTCTTGTGAGGATCCGGACAAACTGGGATGGTAAATAAAACCGAGAAAAACCTGTGCTTTGGCTAGAGCAGTGCTATACGAAAGGCCGGGGTCAGTTCTCCCACTGTCTCATCGAGTAAGTAGGATCTGTCCTTAAGGACTCAACTCCTTCAGGTAAACCGAAGAGAATGACTTGGATTCTGCTCATTCTCCTCTCCTCGATACCTTGGTGCCCCTGGGACAGGGATCCTCAGGACAGTGTCCAGCCACAAGACTGCTCTTCAAGGACAAAGGGAAGCCAGCACCCTAAAACCTGAGCTTGGGGCGTGAATGACTAGGGCTGCCCAAGGGAGAAAGTTGCAAATGGCCAGGCCTGAGAAATCAGATGACTAAGAAAAAAAATCCAAGGACAAGCCCTCAGCCTGCAACTTAGAGAGTTACTTGTGCTTATAAGCGGAAAACAGTGGCTCCACAAACACAAACAGGGCGAAAGAAAGCAGAAAACTGCAGGACAATGAGAGTCAGACACGGAGCAAACAGATGCCTGAGTGGACAGTGTGGGTGGTTCATGGCAAAGCTTATAGAGGCTCAACCTCTCTCTTTATGAAATTCTGGAACTCTGTCATTGGCTCAGGCCACAGTCCTAAGGGGAAGATTCTCTGGACAAGGACCCCATCAGCTACTCAGAAAAACAGCATTCAATTTGCGGTACTGATTAGGCACCAACGTTTGCTGGGAGCTACGCCAGATACTGGGGTGTAATGAATAAGACTGACCTATTCTTGTCTTCACAGAACTCCCATGTAGCAGGAATTACAGACATTATATTAGTTGTTACAGGTGCACTGAGCATTGCAAAAAAGTTCAGTTAAAAAAAAAAAACAGTTTTCATTGCTTCTCTACTCAATTCTCTAATAAAGACCCTTTGAAAACAGGTGTGAGATGTAAGCTAGCCAGCCCTGGTCTCATGATAGGGGCTTCATGGAGGTGATTTCTCCAAATATCCCCAAAGCTGCTCAAAAATTCACTTAAATTGTATCATTTATGAATATCTGAATCCTTCGTGAAGTTTACTGCTTCCTACTTGATCCCATTCTACCATTGTTGGGTTAAGTCTTCTGACAAATTGATTCATAATCTCTCAGTCTTGATCTTTTTGTATCTTCTCACAGAAGTCCTGCCCTTTCCTTCACCACTTACCCCTCCCTGCCCCTAGACTGTTTGTTTCCTGCCCCACTAGGTCATTCTTGATAGGCATATTTAGAAATCGTAGAAAACCCAGTTTCATTGCCAATGCCCTTTGTCAGAATCTGCCCACATACCTCATGGGCCAGGAGCAGCCCCTTCCCTATTTGCTTCTGGAGGCCCAGGAAGATCACAGCAGGTGCCTGTCCTTGTAGCATGGAACTGCCTATTAGTATCACCTCTACTGTGCTCAGGTTTCTTAGTTTGCAAAGCTCTTTCATTTTCTCATTTGGTACAACAATCTTGAGAGGTAGCCAAGGTAGACACTAGCATCACATGTTATATGGAAAAAAAAAAAAACCCAAAGGTTCAAAACACTTTAATTGCTTAACATCATAAAACTACCAGCAGCAGGTACAGAAATTGAACTTGAGTCTCCTCAGTTGTGCCTACCCCACCCACCCAAACTCTTCAGTCCCGAGGCTCCAGGCCCCAGCACCTAATACGTCTTAGGTCTCCTTCTGTGGGGCAATCATTGACTTTGGAACACAGGAAGACCTGGGTAAGAACTGCTTCTTCACCTCTGTCTGTATGACTCACACCAAGAGCTAACCCTCCCAGTGCCTTTTCTGCCCCTGGTCCCCACTTCCTAAGGAAGGGGAGAGGGATTGCACCATTTCTAACCAGCTCTGGGTGCTCTGAATAATGGCATCTCAGTGCAAGTCCCAAGTTCTAGCACTGAGTCGTGCCCACAACAATTCTCAGTACATGTTGGACAACTCGCCAGAACTGTGCTGTCTGCTGGATTTCTAGCTCCGTGTCTCATTTGCCCTCTGGCTCATATGCTCTTTAAGACTTGATTTTAGGCCAATTTCCAACAAATGATTTCACCTCTTCCAATTTAGAGACCCTAATATGACCTATTTCTTACTACTCTCACCATTGTTTCCAAAAAGTATTTAGCGTGTGTACAAAATACTGGAGCTCCCTTTAGCCAAGCATGTGTTCAAGGCTTTGACAGAGCTCAGGGGATCCACAGGTGCTTAGCCCAAAAGGGAATGTGAGTGGAGGGCAAGAGAAATAGGGCAGGAAAGGCTTCCAAGGGAAAATAGTGCCTGGGCCAATCTTGAAGAATAAATAGCCAAGACAACAGAGAGAGGAGGGTGTCCTACGCAGAGAGTGTGGCACATGAAAAGACACGGATTGTGAGAGTTTATGGCACTCAGGAGAACTGTGAGAAGGTTGGCACAGCCAGGGGCAGGTTGGATAGGGCTGTGCTGGGAGATGACTCTGGAGAAGGGCATGTCCAGGTAAGGAAGGGCCATGTATGCCATGCTGAGGTGATTAAGCTTCCCACTGAGGGGGATGGGCAGCCACTGAAGGGTGATAATGTAATATTAGATTTGCAGAAATGCTCTGGCTGCATAAGGAGAATGGATCAGTGGCTCCTAGAGTATCTACACTGAAAGGGATCTTACAAACTATTGGGAACCTCCCTGCCTGTTTTCAGAAGCTGTAACCCCCGCCAAGGCTAAGGGTGAGGGAACGACCTTGGAGCCGTAAGCCACCAAAGAGACTGGCAGGAGCATCGCTTCTGCTCCTTTTACTTCACCCTGCCTGAACCCCAGTGCTTGGTCGGTTAGCCAATGGTGGGTAAGATTCCCCAAGGGGGGAACTACCTAAGACAGGCACGATCACATGGGAGGCCCCCAAGGAAGGACTTTGGGGGCTACAGCAAAAGGGGGTGATGGACCTCACCCCTCGGCTTTGACAAAACCTGAGTTTTCTACATCTGCAAGAAAATCTCCTAATCTCTTGGCTACCTTAGTTCTCTTGCTCCACCTAAGCCTGAAACAATGACAGAGGGTGGTGCAGCCCTGTACTGGAAAGGGCGGTTCCCCGGGTGATCAGGCCTAAGAAAGAATGTGTAAAATCCTATGAAACCTGCTTTATGTAGAATGCTCTCAATTGAATGATAAGGGTCCAAGGAAGAAGTAGGTTTGTCCCTTAAAGTTCTTACTGCTCTTTAGCTATCTGACCCTGACTCAAAATAGGCCCTCAGAGTTCCTTGTTATTTGATCCTTACTTCCCAGCAATGAGTAATGAGCTTTACCTGACTTCCTGTGTAAACCAACCCAATAAAAGCCATTGAGGAAAAGGCTCTTGGTCCTTCTCCTTCAAGAGATTGGCCACCTTTCCTCCCCAGACAGATCATGTGTTGGTAGACATATTCTCATCTGTGGTAGATGGGCGGGGGGAGGGGGGGGCCTGCAGGCGGAGCCCCCCCACATCAAATGAATCATCTTGCCCAGATGCTGCTTTAGAGATGAAGTCAAGGGGGTGGCAGGCACCACTCCACTGCCATCAGTGCCTACTTGACCCATTTATTAGTCCTGTCTCCCACGAGTGTACTAGTTTGTGTGGGCTGCCATAACAAAATACCCAACAAAATGCTGGGTGGCTTACACAACAGAAATTTATCTTCTGACAATTCTGGAGGCTAGAAGTCCATGATCAATGTGTCAACAGGTTTGGTTTCTTCTGAGGCCTCTCTCCTTGGCTGGCAGATGGCCATCTTCTCACTGCGTCCTCACAAGGTTATCCTTCTGTGTTGTTTGTGTCCTAATATTCCTATTCTTATAAGGACACCAGTCATGTTGAATTAGGGCCTATGCTAAAGACTCTACCTTAATAATTACTGCTTTAAAAGCCTTATCTCCAAATGCAGTCCTACCCTGAGGCACTGGGTGTTAGGGCTTCACCATACAGTATGAGAAAGGAAGGGGACGCAATTAAGCCACAAGTGAGAAGAGAGTGTATTCATAGTGCACAGGGGAAGGAATGCTAAGACAGACATCTGGGTGTTAAAAAATAAATTCACAGCAGAAAAAGGGAGAAAAGGAAATCCAGGCAGAGAGAGTAAATGAGCATTGACCCTCCTGGAATGTCAATCATGATGAAGTCCCTTGGGTCATAGAACCCACTTCACAAGTGGAGTCTCATGTCTACACTGATGCTCAGCCACGGCGCTCCTGCCCAGGTGCACGGCCCACAAGTTGCCAGATGCCTGTTCAATGGCTCACCTCTAGCTTCTTCTTCATACATCCCCACCCAGTAAGTGGAAACCAGAGGTGAGGGCTTCTTCCAGATCACTGAGGCGTGTTAAGTTTTCTCATCATCTTAGCACTGATACCAACACTGAATTAACACTCTGCCACTGTGCCCAGGGTGGAGTACCATGCAGTCATTATATTGTGATAATCCCAATAACAATGGGGAGAGGCTCACAAGGTAGTAGTAAGTGAAGAAGCATGATGCAAAGTTGCATTATAACTTTCATGCTGTTAAAAAAAAGGCTGAAAGACATTTCAAGAAGACACCAATAACAGTAGTCTCTGAGACCAATGGGACTGAGATATCTAGTTTTCCAATTTTTCCATATAATTATGTGAGAAAATACATTTAATAACATTTTAAACCTCTCTGCACAATAGAGTCACATTTTTACCTACCCTTTGTTTCCTAGTACAGTGTAATAAAACAGTTTGGGTGCTCAAGGCTTTAGTGAAATTCACTACCAAGACAAAATATGTCCTATATTCCATAAGTATCAGTTTCAAAATAATCAGTTTTCTAGTTTTTAATAGTAGAACTCAAGGCAAATGATGTAATATGTATTTATACTCACCTGTTTATAAAATAAACTTACTATAGAAAATTTGAAAACTAGAAAGAAGCACATAGAAAAAGATATTGCCTCATCTAACTCTCCTAACATTTTAGTGACTTACTTTTCTACAAATAATTGTTGAATGGGATCAAATACTTTATAACTTGCTTTTAACTTATCAATAAATCATAAACATTTCCTCACCTATCCATTATTCTAACACACCATTTTTATGACTGTCCACTATACCATTTTATAGCTATAGCTTACTTTATCTAACCAAGTTCCTTTTCATGGAAATGTGGGTGGATTTTTCTTTCAGTCATAATTAGACTTTAATGAACCATACTGATAAATCAAAGCATGTATCCATGATTGTTTTCATGGAATAAATGCCTAGCAGTGAAAGTGCTGAGTGAAACACATTTAGGACTAAGGATATACGCTGCCTAACCACCTCCCACAAATGTGGTACTGATTTACCCCTTCCGGGTGCCTATTTTTCTCTCCAGTATTGAATATCACGAGTTTTAAAAATATTTTCCAGTTTGAAAAAGGGCAAAATGGTATTTCAGTATTTTATGTCAAAGGCTTTTTGAATGTCTAAATATTTTGTCCACTGGCATGCATATGTTCGCTCACAGCTTTACCTCCTCAAGAAGCACATTTCTCCAGATTCCATACTTGTTTGTTTAGTGTCTGTTACATGCAAAGCTCTGTACTAAGTACCTTTTCACAAGGGGTTGTATTTATTTTATGCTTTCTGACTGTACACTTTATCTTTGATTCTACCATATTGCCAAGAATTGGAGTGGAAATACCTTACCAGCACTTTAATCCCCATGGCCACCTCTGGAACTTTCTCATAGGTGTATGTTGCTAATCCGCAAGCTACGTGGTAACCATGAATAAATTTAAGGTTCATATTTTATCCAATGGTTCCAGAAACAGCTAGGTTGATGCCATGTGCTCAAATGGTTTATTTATACCTTAGTCGTCGTTTTGCTCTGGAACATTTTGTGCGTTACCATCATTTGACACATGCCATGTGGCTTGGCAGCTACCAAAAGTAATTTAAGGGGTCAGTTTCTTGTCTGAGGCGCCATGCTGACATGTCTCAGAGGCGTTAGACAACAATCATCTGTGAAAAAAAATGCCACTGAAAGGAAGGAAAATCAAATTTAAGGTAAAAAATAGTAATAGTAGTATGGTATCTTTCTAAAATTCAGTGTTATTTTCATTCACTAGTCAGGAGTCAGTGGATTTAATTCAGTAATAGGAAAGTCTCTTCAGTATATAGAGTATATATTAATCAGGTTCTCTCAGAAAAGTGAAGCTCATACTAGACAGTTCAATGGAGATAAGCAAAGGGAACTAGTTATAAAGGCTTTGGGAACATTGAGAGGCTAAACAAAGGGCAATGAGGTAACCCAGAGCTTCACAATAGCAGGAAGTTGCTATACCATCTTATCAAAGCCCAGAAGTCAGTGCAAGGGAACAGAAACTGGGCACTCAGGACAACCCTGAAGCAGAGGAATAAGGGGTGAAATACCCTGGCTTCTCCCTTTTTTTCTCCAATCTCTCTCCTAGGCTCCTCATTGACGAAATGTAAACAGAAGCCAGTTGGCCGAGAAGCCTGGGAAATGCAGTCTGCAGGGGCAGCCCTGCTGGGTTTTAGAGCAGAGTGGAGCAAGTAGATATGGGATCTCAGATCAAACAAGCCAATGAGTGGCACGGTGCACCAGTCAGGAGCTGACATTTAGCCAAGAAGAGGGTACTCCTCTGTTAATGGGAGAGCACAGTGCCTCAGTCTCTTCAGATATTCACATTTCTTGCCCTCAAACTCCAGTCTCCACATGAATAGTTCCCCCACACCAATCCCAGACCCACCTGTACTTCCCGCTATCAATCTCTGTTTGCACCATAACCAATGGTATTCACATTTCATCATCTTTGTCCAAGGAGGTTGATCTAGACTTTGACCAGCTTTGAACTCTATGCACTGCTTCAAAGACTGGACTTTGGGTCTACGTCCAGACTTCTGACTTTTGCCTAACCCCGCAGATCTGTCTGCACTTCCAAATTCCAGTTTTCTTTCCTAAAATCAATGGAACCATAAATATAAACTTAAGTATATTAAAGTTGTAAGGGTAACTAATATCATAATTAAAGAAATTATTTATAGCTATCAAATATTGAGAGGCTCAGGAGAGAATATGGGATGGTATGAGTTAAATCCTCATCTGAGGCTGGAAGTTAAAGCTGATGAATCAAGATGGAGTTATGTGAGCATATAAATTAGAGGCTTGGAAATGACCAACACAGGCGAAAACAGACACAAAAAGAAATAAGATGGTTACTTCGAGCAGGGGGGCTGCAGGGTAAAACAAGGGTCCATCGCTTTTCATTGTAAATGCTCCTATAGGCCTTGTTTTTTTTTTTTTTACCACCATAGATCTGTACTCAGATTTTGTACTTGATGTTCCCTTTACCTAGAATACTCTTTCCCTATGGCCAACACTCTCATTTCCTTTGGGACTACCCTGAGTGCTTCTCCCCATTCTGTACTTTATTCCTTACCACACCACTTATCACTGTCAATATTCCATGATTTCTTTCTTATTCTTTTCTGTCTGCCCCAGTTCTAATGTAATTGCCAGTAGGGTAGGGGCCTCGTTCTGTTCATCAGTAAATGCCCGCATCCAGAACAGTAACTGGCACTGTTGACTGACTATATGAACAAACTGTGTGTGTGTGTGTGTGTGTGTGTGTGTTGGGCAAAAATAAATTTTTAATGACCAGTAATTGTTATACAAAATTTTTCTTTTTTGCTTGTTTTTGTTTTCTGATGTTTCATACTGAGATAGTCCCTGGAAGATTAACTGTGCCTGAAGTTTTCCAAGTGGATTACTCTTTCTTATGCACTTTGTCCTTCAAAGATTCCTTTGAGTTCAGCCTAATGAAGCATCAAGTTGGTCCAAGTGCAGGAACTGACATCACTGGAAAAAGGAAAGAGGTTCCCTGGAATACTTCCTTACCCAAAAGGATACAGAACTTTTAAAATGAGGACGTTCTCCACTGAGAAAGGACATAACCAAAATAATACAATGTCTTAACGAGTGGTAGATTTTGTTTGATTTCTTAAAATAAAACTTCAGTTATTTAAATCTAAAAAGCTAAAGAATTAAAGGTAAGACAGCCTTCTTTACATATAAGTGTTCTAGATAACAAAGTCTTAAAAACTGCACCTTTCAGGGACCTTAAATTCATTATAGTTAATGTGCTCTTATCCAATTTCTTCTGAAAAGACCAACAATTCCTCACAAAGGAATCCAGAGATATTAACAGCATCAAAAATATCCACTCTCTTCAGCCCCTAAAAGGACTTCACTTGCGACTTTCCTGGTGAATCCTCACACCAATGGGACTGAAGCACTGACACAATCAATCAAGTAGTTAAGACCTAGAATACAGATTTAGACCCCCCAGTCTGGGTTCAAGACCAAGCCTACCACTTACTAAGGTGTGACCTTGGAAGGACCTGTCTATTCTGAGGACTGTCCTTTTCAAGCCTCAATTTCCTCATCTCTGTGGCAGGAACAATGGAACCTATTTCAAAGGGTTATAAGAATTAGATGTTATTATATAAGACATATAAAATGCTTGTCACAGTGTCTACGGACATAAAAAAATGGGTATTTTTTTATAAGATTCCACTCATATGTGGAATCTAATGAACAAACTGAACTAACATACAAAACAGAGACAAACTCATAAATGGAGAGCACATGGCAGCAAGTTGGGGGTTGTTAAAAGGTGGAGGGATTGAGCAAAAAAAGGAAAAAAAGACTCATGGACATGGACAACAGTGTGGCGATTGCTGGGGGGAAGTGGTACAAGGGGACTAAATGGTAATGAAAAAAATACAATAAAGATTAATTTTTTTTTAAAAAATGGATATTTTTATGATTGTTACTTTTATTGAGTAGCTATTACACTTGGTAAAATTAGGCAATGTCTCTCAAAAATGAAGAAATACTAGATTCTAAATTCGAGGTCAGTCATCACCTCACCAATGCATTCCGTGCAGATTGCCCATCCTTAGAACCCTTTGAGGAAGTACATTTAAGCTTTAATTACATGTCTCTTCAAGAATAGAAAACACAGCCTCGCCTTTGACTCAAATAGTTTTGCCCAGTTGTAGTAGACTTGTGCTTTGTTAGAAAAACAAGTGTTAGGTTCTGTTGCCAGTTCTCAGGCTCTGTGCCCCCAAATTTCATACTTCAGGGTGGTTAACAGATCTCCATCTATTTACCACATTTTTAGATCGTGATTAGACTTTAACATGACCAACAACTATGAGTATGTTTGGATTTCATCAGGCAGGCCAAACATTACTTAAGAGCTTCACCAGACCAGAAATTTCTAAGAAGAATAACCTTTCTCTTGCCAGAGGGTGAACAATTCAGGTTACCAACCAAGTGACTGAACATACAGAAGCCCAGCTGCGCTAGCATTAGAGTTGCCAGGTAAAATAAGACTGCCCAGTTGAATCTGAACTTCAGATAAACAATAAATAATTTTTAGTATGAGTATATCCCAAATATTGCATCATTATCTAAACCTCAAATATTAACAGGCATCCTACATTTTTACTTGGTAAATCTGGTGACCTCACCAGAGTGTAGAGATAACTGCTAAACCAACCCCGCCTCCGACCCTTCACCTTTCACAGTGCTATCTTCTCTACTATACTTTGAGTTTCTTGAAGTGGGCCCTCCATTTAAATCTTTGAGGACTCAGGTAGGGTTGTACTGTCAGATCACACTGCCAGAGCTGCTGGCGCCACCCCCCCCCCCCCACCAAGCCCAGCAGCAGCTTGACCCAGCTTCTACCATGTAATCTGTCCTGACTCCCAACATCCCTGTGGACAGAACACAGAAAGGCAGGTGATCTGATCTGTACAACCATATACTTCAAGTGTGATAATAAATAGCACTGATACTGGTCCGCAGTGGTGGAGACTCGATTGGAAATAGCAGGGTTTGAATAGAAATGCAGAAGGGGCCACATCTGTTCAATTCCATCTCCTTGTTGCCAACCAGAAGTACCCATTTCCCACATGGCCAGATAACCCAGCTTTTCAAGTGAAGCCAGAAATCCGTGTATTTATGTGAAATCTCCCAGTTTTTAATAATAGACAATTAATTCAAAAATCCTTTATCAGGGGTCTATGGCCAAATATCTGCAGGCTGGATTTAGCCCCCTGCTCTCATTCACATCTCCGGACGTCGTCCCTCAAGTTTTCTGTCTCCGCAATGTTGTTGATCAATTTTAAACTTTTGATTAAAGTTATTGCTGTACTAAATAAGTGCCTTGGAGGCATCATACCTCTTTTACAGTTGTGTACTTAAACTGGTTTTACAATAGTGCTAAAGAGATCAAGGACGAAGGAAGAGCCATCCCATTTTTAAAACGGCATATTTCACTCTCCTTATCGAGTGGTCCTCCCGCTTTCTCATGTCATTGGTTACATAAGGACAAGAAGGGAGGGGCGGGAATACAGCTGGTGCAACATAAACCCTTCCAACTCCTGCAAAGCCATTCCGGAGAGTATGATCTCTGGATATCAAGAAATCATCTATGTTGTTACCTAGATCATAACGTTTTTAAATACCTAAACTGCCCCAAAGAACCATTTCAAAACCAAAAGTTCTTTTTTTATACTGTCCTATCCTTTTGTAGTTTTTATTACTTCATTATCTATTTTCTCATTTTAAACGCACTTTTCATAGTGTCTTTGATCTCACATAATTACATTACCAATTCTATTGATTTGGTCTGTCGACTCTCCCTCAGAGTATTCCTTCCTAATGGGTTTGTTGTTTTTTTAATGTGAACCCATTTTCAACAGGGTTTTTTTGTTTTGTTTTGTTTTGTTTTTGGCTGGGGAAGAGCGTTGCCTAAAGAAGTCCCACATGTCCTGTTACAGAAGTTTTGCTAAAGAGAAATTTGGTATTTGCCTCCACAAATTTCACTGAGTTGTTACCTTTTTTATGTTCTCTCTTGGATTGAAGATTCTGGGACTACTTTGGTAAATGAGAACTTGAACTCCACCTACACAAGTCATGAACCTAGGTCTCTGATTTCTCAAGGGCAGAGAAGTGTTTTGGATCGTCTCCCTAGGTAAGTAAATAAGTTCTTTCTAGGCCCATTTCACTAAAGATGCAGCTCTGTAGTCATTCTGTCTCTATGGAGGAGTCTCAAGGCTATCTTATCAGAGTTCAAGGCCACACCTTCTGTCCTCAAATGAACATAAATATTAAATCCCCAGCTACTAGTCCCTACCATCTATAAGGGGGGGCCACAAAAAACAGAATTTATTTATTTAAAAAATTGGGTATTTATTCTTACATGTTTAAACTTCAGTCACCTTCAAAGTACTCTCTATTTGATGCAATATACCTATCAAGACATTTTTTTCCACTGCTCAAAACAGTTTTTGAACTTGTCAATTTTGGTGGCTTTTAGTGCTTCTGCTGGTTTTAGTTTTACCTCTTCCACATCGGCAAAATGTTTCCCTTTGAGGACTTTTTTCATGAGGGAAACAAAAAAATGTCGTTCAGGACGAGATCAGGTGAATAGGGAGGGTGGGGCTCAGGGATCATGCTGTTTTTAGTCAAAATCTGCTGAACACTCAGCACAGTGTGGGCAGGTACACTGGTAAATCACCCATCATGAAATGGACAAACCATTGAGCCTTTGAAAAAATTCAGAGAGGCCAAAGGCAGCCTCTCACAACAGCACCAGTCGGTACACCAATACAGATGGGTTCCCAGAACACTCACCTAATGGGGGAAGCCTATATTTATAGGGGGCCCACCCTCCATAAGATAATTCCAGTTTTTTGTGTGTGTCCCCCACATACTTCCAGCCCAATGTCTTCCTGAGCCATTGTGACACCAAATCAGGAATTTACACATCTGGTTTAACATTCCTCATTGTTGGATCCCAGGGAATTATCTTTCTTTAATTTGAGCTCTGATACTGCATTTGAATTTTTTGCTGCAATATTTTGTCCTGTATTTATACATTCTTGGAGGAAAGAAGAATATATGGGGTATCTCAGTAAATCATGTTACCAGAACCCAGGAAAATATTTTTATAAATGTTCATATCAAATGGAAAGCATACATTATCATGGCAAAATTCTTATCAGAAAGTGGTATTTCCATTTTCCAAATCACTTTGGTTCATTTCCCCAACCAAAATTCTTCTGTTAAGTAGTGGATCCAAAATCAAGCACAAGTTGTATAAACAATTCTATAAACTACCTTTTTGTATATGGTTTTTATCTTGAAACATTAGACAATTATCATTTTCTATAACCTCAAAAACTAATTTAAAAAACTAATTTTTAGGACCTGTATATTATTTCACTACAGTATGATAATTTATTTAACAATTACTCTAAATTGAACATGACATATTTTCCAGTGGTTTATGTAAATACTACTATGATGATTATCATCATATTTAAATATCTGTCCACATTTTTTATTATTTCCTTAAGATATATTCATAGAAGTGTCTTCGTGGGGGAGTTGTATTGACTCATTCCAGCCAGTGCCCTACATGGGGGGTGATTATTTAAATTGTATGCCTGCCAAGTACCTTATTGGCTAATGTGCTAGCAGGAAGAGAATGATTAGCAAGGCACAATTGTGTAAGATTCCTGTTTGTTTTAGTGTAGTTGTCCCTTGACTGAAAGTCATTAAAGGCCAACAATAATGGGAACCCTATACATTTCACAAGTGTAATTAAATTTCACAAGCTTTGCCTATCCCACCAGAAAGCCAGATGTGGTTTGGTCTCTCAACCTTGCTTTTCAGAGAATGCCCTCCATTTCCTTCTCCACATTTCCATGCGCCACTAGTTTGCAAAGATTGAAATCAGACACCATTACCTTACCAGGGAAAAAATATGCCAAATCTCTGGTGGCATATTTTTTTCCATTTGTATTGAGAACTCATTGACATACAACACTATATAAGTTTAAGGGCATAACATGATGGTTTTATTTACATTTATTGTAAAATGATTACCACGATAGGTTTAGTTAACATCCATCATCTCATATAAATACAATAAGATGGAAAAGAAGAATTTCTCTTTGTGTTGAGAACTCTTAGGATCTACTCTCTTAGCTTCCCTGTATATCTATCATACAGCAGTGTTAACTGTAGTCAAGTTGTACATTACATCCCCAGTAATTATTTCCCTTACAACTGGAAGTTTGTTCCTTCTGACCACTTTCCTGCAGTTTCCCCTCCTCCCACCCTTCTATCCCTGGTAACTATAAATCTGACCTCTTTTTCTTTAAGTCTGACGTTCTTATGTTTTGTTTTGTTTTTAGATTTCACATACAAGTGATATCTTGCAGTGTTTTTCTTTTTCTGTCCGACTTTTTTGATTTAGCACAATCCCTTCAAGGTCCATCCATGTTGCCACAAATGGTAGGATTTCCTTTTTATGGCTGAATGATATTTCATTGTATATACCATATGTACCACAACTTCTTTATCCATTCACCCATCAATGCACACTTAGGTTGTTTCCATGTCTAGGTTATTATAAATAACCCTGCCATGAACATGAGGAGGAAGGTATCTTTCTGAGCTAGTGTTTTTATTGAGGACAGATTCTTTGATTCAACTTCACACCCCCCAAATTACCTAGAACTCCAGCTCTGTCTAAAGCATAGAAAAGACTCAAAGAGTTCTTGTGAACTATAATGCATATATGGTAACAAGCCCAACTATATATAATTTCATTAACAAATAACCAACAATATATATTTCTACTATGAAAAAGTGAAAAAATTGTTTTTACTCAACTATATTGAGGAAGTTTGTCTCTCAGAATATAAATACTGCCTTGATAAAAGCTACCTAATACTAGATTTGTAGACATTAAAACCTGAATAAATCAGTATGATTCAAGCAGAAATAAAGTAGAACTCAAAAATTCAGTCAGAAGTTTTTGTCAAGCCCAGATGGGAGGTGCCACCCTTGTAGGACTAAGGATAAAACCAGACTTGACCCGACTGAAGCCTTTCTGCAGAGCCCCCAGAGGGCAAGCAGGAAGGAGGACCAGGAGGCCCTCTGTCCAGAGGTCTGAATTGAGGGAACAAAGAGATAAGAATCTTCAGAACTGGATGGATTAGTGATCATGGAGAGAAATTTGGCCAAAATGCCTGAGAGCTATTTTTCCCCAGGATTCTTCCTTTTCCCAAGAGAATACCACAGAAGAGGGAGAAGTGGCAGCTCTGTGCCTCACAGCCGGATTCCAGGCATCTGTGACATTCAAGCACGTGGCCATGGACTTCACCCCAGAGGAGTTGGCTGCATCCTGCACAAAGGGGCGTGATGCTGGAGAACTCTAGTAACCCGGTATCATTGTGGCTTCCAGTTTCCAAGCCAGGGAACTACAGTTTGGAGGATGGAAAGGAACCATTGATGCTTGAGAAAAAAGTACCCAAAAGCAGCTATTCAGGAAGGATAATTTTCACATATGTGTGTCTGCCTGAGGAAATCACATGTACATCATCTAACAGGTAGGACCCTGGGTGCACACCTTTGGTCCACGTGTCTCACCTGAGAAACTCCTGAGGTTTTATCTGTCAGCACATAGAGATCCCTGCACCCACTTTAGCAGCTGCTCAGCTTCCCTCCTCCACGTGAACCAGGATTAGTGGATCCCATCCTCTCTCAATGGACATTAGTGTTTTTCCCAGTTCCCGGCAATTTCATCAGTGGTCTGATGTGTAGCCTGGAAAATACATCTTTGAAAAATTGTGCAAGACTTGCTGTGGGGTGACCTCTTAGGATGAGCACTGCCAGGGGCAGGTGTGTGCCTGTGGAACTAGGATGGGTCCTGCACACTATTCTCCCAAAAGAGGGGCCTTTCCCCCTTCTCTCCAGTGAATCTGCTGGGGCCTCTGCAACCTCACTGTGTCCCCAGGGTGATAAAACAACTTCTGGTTGGAGTAGCAGAGCTGGTTCGATAATATACAGCTCTAGGACTGGCCCTGGTGCATTTTGCAGGGGAAGTTCCTCCCCTGTGTCAGGAACCAGGACAAGTTCCAGGGAGGATTCTTTAGGTAGGTGGGGTGGGGCCTCAGTCAGGTCAGCAGGTGCTGCATAGCCCGGCAGGGCTCCAGTGCTGCAGCTAGAGCAGCTGCTGGAGGTGGCACGACCGCTGGAGATGGGCACCCCTCCTGGTCTGGAGCTGCATCCTGGTCTGAACCTGCATCCAGCTCCTCCAGATGAAGGACAGGTATTGAAGCAGGAGCCAGCTTTGCCTCCTGGGCTCCTACCAGAGTTGCAAAAGGAGAAAAATCTCCCATCACCTACAGGCATAGATTTCCATGAGCCCCACAGATAAAACACAACCAGAGCCTTCCAGAGAAGCCTCGGCCCAGGACCCACCCCAGGACTCCCTCCCTGCAGACAGTCCAGCAGGAGAGCAGTCTGATGCAGGTCTTTGCTCCTGGGCAGCCTCTGTAGATACTCCTTGTGTGTCTGGCTCCAACTTCTTCCAATAAGCTTACTTGTACCTCCACACACCCATTCCCAACTCAGCCACCTTCTCACCCTTGGGCTCTTCCTCCCTGGGCTCCATGTCATTTGACCCAGTTGCAGTAACGTGGCCACTGTGCTCCAGGATGGATTCTGGGATCCTGAGCTGCCTGTGGAGCCTGGGTGGTTTTAGAGGAGGTGACCTTTTCCAGCCATACAGAGGCACTGGTTCCCGAGACAATTGTCACAATGGGCCTGCTCCAGCCCTCTGTCATATGGACCACCTGGCCCTCAGTGGTGGAGTCAGGGTCAATGTTTTCATCAATCACCTGTTGCTTCTCCAGGACTTGAGTTGAGCTCTGCAATGACAGTGACAGGCAGCTGGTCCCAGGGTCTCAAGCCCTACCAGACCCTAGTTGCTGCTATTTCTGCCTACTGTACCTTCTGCTCGAGGATCAGGCCCAGCCCTGTCTCTACACAGACCTCCATTCAAGGGAAATGAGATTAACACCCTGGGCTTGAGATAAAGCTCGGGCAGGGGACGCCCCCCCTACTCCATGTGCACCCAGCCAGCCTTGACCTGGGGTTGAACATGACTGGCCCACCAGGCTTTCTCACCCTCCTCAGCCTGTTCCTGCTTGTGGAAGGCCCTCGTCACATGAATTCTCTTACACACACACAGGGAGGTGACAGGGTTGCTCAGGTATGATAGGAGTGGTGGCCTGGCCCAAACAAAACTTCCCTAGGTTTCCCTGTGTGTTACCTCTGTGTTTGGCCATGAAAAGGGCCACAGGCACCTGGGCTGAGTCTGGACCCAGCCACAGCCGCAGTGGAACACGCTGTCACAGTTTCTTCTTTTGAGGCCTTGGCCTCGGGATATGAGCAGACAACAAGAAAACATCCTGCTCAATGAAATACCTCTACCTAAGTGAGTTGGGGTGAGGCAGCTTTAGAATGTGGCTGCCTAGTTACCAGGGTTCCAAGTTCTGCTGGGCTCCGCTATCAGGAAGTGAGGTCACCAAGCATCTCCTCAGATGAGCAGGGATGCCTGAGGAGCCCTCCCCAAGCCTGCCCTGCTTCCTGCCCCACTGGAGGTGCTGACTCTGGAATGTGTCTCAGGGCCCCACGTGGAGCCACTTGTTGAGCCTGTGCTTTCTGTCCCACCAGAATTTGTTTCTTTCACCTCTAGGACTTTTTAAATTTTTGCTTTCCCTTTATTTTCTTCACAGTGTGACTTCTGTCATAAATAAAAGTTGTTTATATTTTGAACTGTGCCATTCCTGAGCAAGATGTACATTCATGATGTCCTGCTCTAATTCAGACTTGGATTCTCTAACATTTATAGATTATCTCAAATATGACATGTACCGAGAATCTGTAGCACACAGCCTTATTTTTCTGTACATATATATAAAAAAATAACTAAAAAACAGCATGACAGAGAGGTGGTTTGCCAATTTCAAGCAAATATCTAGATATATGTGTGTGTATAGAATATGCATGTGTGGATGTGTGTGCATGTTAGTGTGTTTGTGTATGGGTTACTACATGTACACGTTTCCATGTTCTTTCTATTACATATATTGGTGCCTCATTTTATTGCACTTCCCTGTGTCACTCTTCACAGATAACATGCTATTTACGAGTCGAAGGTTTGTGGGAACCCTGAGTCCAGCAAGTCTGCCAGCGCCACTTTTTCAATAGTGTTTGCTCACTTTGTGTCTGTGTCACATGCTGGTCATTCTCATCGTATTTCAACTCTGTCGTTATTGTGTCCGTTATGATGGCTGATGAGTGATCCCTGATATTACTACTATAATTGTTTCAGGGCACTAGGGCTGTGCCCATGTGAGATGGCAAACCTAGTCTGTAAATGCTGTGTGTGTTCTCACTGTTCCACCAACTGCCTGTTCCCCATCTTTCCCTTTCCATGGCCTCCCTATTCCCTGAACCACCAATTAATTAGGTCAATTAATAACTTGATGATGGCCTCCAAGACTTCAAGGTAATAGAAAAACTGGTAAAATCTGAATAAAATTTATAGTTTTGTTGAAAAATTCAATCTGACCCTGGCATCTAACATTGTAAGTAATTGTATCTAGGTGATGGCTGACAGTAAGCCTAATTCTAATGCCAAATAGTGAGGTTAAATGATTTTTTTTTTCCTTTAGGAATTCTTTTTTCTTTTGAAAATGTTAGTAATAATCCTTAACTATTGGAGAAAGACTTTGACTACTAAATGACTGTTTTGTATTTTTTCCTTTTAAAAAGAGGTTTTTAATTGACTAATAGATATGTGATAAAGCAAATAAAGTGACATTTTAACAACTGTATCATTTAAACCAGAGGTTAGCAAACTTTTCTGTAAAGAGTCAGGTACAAAGATGTTAGGTTTTGTAATCTATTGGAACTACTCAAGTCTGCTGGTGTGGTGCAAACACAGCCAGAAACAACAGGAAAAAACAGGCAAACAACTGGATTTGGCCCATGGACTGTAAGTCTGCCAACCCCTGATTGAAATGGTGAGTATATGGCTGTTTGCTATACAATGCTTTCAACTTTTCTATGTGTTTTAAAGCTTTCACAATAAAATGTTAGACAATGTCTATAAATAATCCTAAGGTTCTAAGTATTGTGCAAATGTTTAAATATTAAAAGCTTATAAGTTGTCCTGAAGTTTTTGTTTTTATCTATGCTGTTTGAGGTAGCCTTCAGATGGTAAAGGTTCAATATAAGTTTTCTGAAATGCCTTTAAGTTTAAGCATTAAAATCACCCTAAATAGAAATGATTGCACCAAAATGATTAGCACTTGGCAATCATAAGAAGAAAAATTTCCTCCCCACTTTTCTCCCCCAATCCCTCACAGTGACTTTCCACATAATTTGTGATGTTTTCTTTCCTGTCCAGGAAGGGGAGGTGGATGTTTCTATGGCACTGTTTTGTTTCTATACAGTGTGTGCCTTTGTCTGGGCTTTTCAAAGCTTCTCATTATTTAAAACTGATGTCATCTAAAGTGGACAGCAGTAACTTTTCAAGTTATATTATTTCCCTTTAAATATTTGCATCTAAATGATGCTTAATACAATTTGAAATTTTTTGTCTTTACAAAGTGGATTTTTTAAGCTCATTTTCTGAAAGTTGTGAAACACATTACCTTAAAACATTAAAAGGAATCTAAAGTTGTAGTTGTTTATAATATCACCCTGCTGGACAGAGCAAGATGATAATCAGGCCATAAGATACCATTTAGGATATGGGTAACCTGCCTGAATTACAGCAGGAAAAAAAAACAAACTCTGCTTCATAGTCACTGACTTAATTCCACACCCAACCCAAACATTAGGAGACAATCATAGTAGTGTCTTTGTCCCTGACAGAATTTTCTTTGGGCCTATGAAGTCATTCTAGCTCTACAGCCATCCTTCCTCCATAGAAACAAAAATGGGAGCAGGGAAAAAAAGTCTGTGGTAGAATCATACCAGCTACCATGACCACATGTAGTGCTTCTTCCGAGACTGCCAGCCCTTCTGGACGCTGAATGCTGACTGCCTGCCGAAACTGAGGGTCCTGGCTGGCCTTCCTGCCACTCAGGTCTGTCTTCTTGGATGGAAGAGCCGGTGGATCTCCCCAGACGACCTGGCCCTCTTCCTGCACTGCAGCCACCTGCACGAAGCGCCTGTAGTTACCCACCTTGTCCTGGAGAGTCACCATGTTAAATGAAGAAACTGAGGCTGAGAGAAATTAGATTACCACACTGTCTTCCGTCTTGCTGGGGTGTATCCTTGCTTCTGATCTCTTTCGTCTCTGCTGCATCACTGTCATTTTGTGACAAGATGGCTTTCTTACAAATGCCTGCTTTGTGAAATAATGAGCAGAGTACAGACTCTGAAGTCAAGTGATCAGGGCTCAGCTCTCACAACGGTCACAGGCTGTGGATTTGTGTCACATTGCTTACCCTGCTGTGGAGGGCTGATAGTGGCTCCTAAGCTATGTTCACATCCTAACACCTGGGATCTGTGAGGGATAGCTCATACGGTAAAGTTTTTGCAGGTGTGATTAACTAAGGATCTTGACATGAAGACATTAGCCCAGTGGGCCCTACATGCCAACACAAGTGTCCTTAGAAGGGAGAGACAGAGGGAAAGTAGATGCCGTACTCAGAGAGAAGAAAGGAATATGAAAATGGAGGTGGAGATTGAAGTGATACAGCCACAAGACAAAAGTGCAGCAGCCACCAAAAGCTGAAAGAGGCAGGGAATGCATGCTCCCAAGGAGTCTCCCAAAGGACCCAGCCCTGCTGACACTTTGACTGCAGGCTTCTGGTCTCCAGAACCGTGAGGGAATTAATCGTTACTGTTTTATCCACTGACTTTGTGATCATTTGTAACAGCAGCCACAAGAAACTAATAAGCCTGCTAAGTATCAGTTTTCTCATCTGGTAAAGAGAAATAATAATATATGCCTTGCTGGTCTGTTTTCACAACAAAAATTAACAAATGCAAAATATGAGCTCAATCTCTGACACATAGTAGGTATACAGTGCACTGCAGCTATTGTTCCTACTACAATTACGTTTCTATTTTTAAATATGGATAAGGAATATGGGCAGCTTATCCTAAACCCATTAACACTGCTTTAAAAATCAGTCAAATCAAATACCCAGTAGTATCATCTTTGTATAGGAAGAACTGCATATTTATTTATAATTTGTATCAAAATACTGCTTCTCATCAAAAGGCTGTTTTCTGTACTGTTGCTATATTATGAAGTGCCAGATCTGTTCATGCTAATAATTAAATAAGCCGTGTTGCATTTTTCAAGTATTTAATTTTACATTTTGCCATAAATTACATGTTTAAAATGGAAAATAAACATTTCCAGCTGTTTCAAGACCAACAAGTCTAAATTCAAACTGCTGAGTTCTGGAAAAACTACAGATCTTCTAAATATGCTACTTTTTTAAAAAACCAATGTCAACTCTTGTCTATTCAAAACTTGAACATTCACTGAGGAGTATGTAAGGGAGAGTGAGAGTTTTACGTGATGAAAGATTGCCTCCCCAAATGCAGAAGTGTAGTACGGAGGGGTAATCATTCATTTAACCACTGATTTTTAAGGCACTGTGCCAGGCATTGGAGGATGAATAAGACATTGCCTCTATCCTAGAGACTCACAGACAGCCAAGGACATAGAAATATAAGCAAGTAGATTAAAATTCAGAATAATAGTGAAGCCAATCGTTACCAAGTGTCTACTGTGTGCTAGACACCGTATAATTCTTCACACGTTACCTCATTTAATCCTCTTAACAACCCTGTGAAGTGGGGATTTGCCAAGGCTGACTTCCCAAAGGTTCCTTAGCTATTTTAAGAACAGTCTACTTTTTTGAATTTATGTATTCTTCAAGAGAGGGGAAGGGAGGAAGAAAGTGAGGGAGAGAAACATCAACATGAGAGAGAAACAGCAATTGGTTGCCTCTCCCATGCACTCAAACCAGGGACCAGGCCTGCAACCCAAGCATGTGCTCTGACCAGGAATCGAACCGGTGACCTTTCTAACCAACAGAGCCACACCATTCAGGGCAACAAGAGTCTAATTCTTGAACCCTCTCGTAACCACTACTACAGAGGCATAAACTGCATAATTTCTGAGTACGCAGAACAGGAGGAAACTTACTGTGCCCGAGGGAAGTGGGGAGGTTTCATCCCAGAAATACAGTGAAGCTAGATCAAGGATGAATAAGAGTTAGAAGGGCTTTGTTTCTCAAGGTGAGGAAGAGGTCAAACTGCTTTCTGGATGGAGAGAAGAGCCAGTGCCACGGTAAGGTATCAACAAGACCTATATATTCAGGGTTGCTGGAGTGCCAGTGAGGCCTGGTGGTCAGGAGTAGTGTGCTGCACAGGAGGAACATCGAAGGACATAAAGGCTCTGGGGAGAGGCAGGATCAGACCCGCATCTCAGGCAGATGCCTGAGGATACATGTGGAAGGTGGGCCACACAAATAGTGAAGCCTGAAGACGGGGACTCCTTGTCCACGGCGGGAATTAGAGCACCACCCACTTACCAATTGCCATTGAGATAACCAAGCAAACACAAAAGGAAACATGTTATGTTACTGTTGGAAATCAGGGAAGAGTGCCATCCACACCTCAGAAGGCATTTTGGCAGAAGAGATGCCTGATCTCACTGGTTAGTCAGAATCGTCTCAAAAATGTCTGAAAAAAATTGAGGCTCAGCTGAGACCCTCCCTAACACATACACTACATTAATATTAGACAAAAAAGAATTCAATGGAAAAAGGGTGCCCTGGCCAGGTGGCTCCATTGATTGTCCCTACAGAGCATCGTCCCTATATGCTAATGTTGCAGGTTCAATCCCTGGTCAGAGCACATACAAAAAGCAACCAATGAACACATAGATGAGTGGAGCGACAAATCAATGTCTCTCTCTCTCTCTCAAATCAATAAATAAAAATAAAAAACTCAGCAAATACACACTTAGTGTTCATTTTATTGTATGTAAGCTTTGTATCACAAGGAAAAACTATAAACAAATATTGAATACTAGCTAATGATAGTCTTGTTGAAATACTTAGGGTAAATTGGACAGATGTCTGTAATTTACTTTGTAATGCAACCAAAAAAAAAAAGATAGATAGCTGATAAAACAAGTACAAAAAATATCAATGATTAAATTTTATAATCAGTAAAAGTGGTCACTGTAAAAATCTTTTTAACTTCACTGTATGTTTAAAGCAGTTCCAAACAAAATGCTAAACCTGAAAAAAAGGTAAAACAGACACCTACCATAGGAGCAAACTCTCCCGCTTCACTCCGAGGTATCTTCCCAAGAGAAGCAAAAGCATATTCAAAGACTCGTACAGGAATGTTCGAAGCAACTTTTCTCGGAGTGACAAAAAAACAGAAGCAACCCAAATGTCCTGAGAGACAAATGGGTAAACAAAAGCAGCACATCCTCTAGGGGACGACTCTTCAGCAGTAAAGGAATGAACTGTCGATGTCAGCAACGTGAATGAATCTCAGAATAATTGCGCCATGTGAAAGAAACCAACCCCTGCCCCCAAAAGAATTCCTACTGTGTGATTTCATTTCTATAAAATTCTAGAAAATGGAAACCCGTCTATGGTGACAGCAAACAGAACAGTCATCGCGTTGGGGTTAGGGGTGGGGAGGGCTGTGGAGGGAGGTGGGGAAGGAGAGGGAAGGTTTACAAATGAGAACGAGGAAACGTTTGGGCCTAATTGTGGTGACGGTTTCATAGTCATGTGCATATGTCAAACCCTATCAGAATTCACACTTTAAATAGGTGGGGCTTAGAGTATATCAATTACATCTCAATAAAGCTATTTTTTAAATCCTAAAGAAGCTATTGAAAATTTTAATCCAACAGTATATTTTTGAATATTTTAATCATATAAGCTTTTTGCAATGAAGGCAAAATTATATAATATTGAAAACTTCTTGTATGCTAAATTATGTTAACTGGAATTTAAGATTTCAATTAATATTTTTAATTCTAAGAGAATTTTATAAATATTTTGTAAAATAATTTTTTGAAGGGTTCTCAAGCCCTAGCCAGGTGTTGCGGACGGGAGGCAACTGATCAATATTTCTTTCCCACATCGATGTCTGTCTGTCTCTCTCTCTTTCTCTCTCCCTCTCTCTCTCTCCTTCTCTCCCTAAAATCAATAGAACTTATCTTTGGGTGAGAATTTTTTCAGAAATTAATATGAAAATCCAGAATCCCCTCACCATGCCTCTACATGATCGGATTCATTGTACAGTTTTCACTTTATCTCATATCCTTTCTGGCTTCTCATTTGCCTCCAGCCACACTGCTCCTCTCTCAAGCTCCCGAACATGTGAAACTTTTCCCACTTCGAGTAGTTCACATGTGTCTTTCTCTCTACCGACCCACTTCCAAGGCTCTTTGCCTGTCTCTTATTTTTCCTTCTAGTCTCAACTTAAGTGTCATTCTCTCGGAGAGTCTCTCCTCAACTATTATCATCTCCGACCTAAATCAGATCTATTTCAACATCTTGTACTCTGCCTTCATAGAATTTCCCTTGGTGTATTATATACCTATTTATGTGATTATTTCTAGCATGTTTTTCTATTAGAGCTACATCACATACTGTATGAGAACAGGTGCCAGGGGATACTTGTTTGGCTTATCATTTTGTACCCCACACTCCGCCAGGACATGGCATCTGTTCTAGAGATTTATTTCTCAACATTGGGTTAATGAATACAGGAAGATTCAGCTCAAGCCTCATTTCTTAGATAATTTCTTTCTCAGCCACCCTCCCTACTCCTCAATACTGGTAGGTTTCAGCTCTTGCTTCCTTGTTCCTCACTGACTACTATACCCATAACTCATACTTGACAGTCTCACTGAACTTCTTTGGGGTTCTTACATAAGTCAGTACTACAGGTCACTTCCAGGCCTTCACACATGCTACCACCTCCACCTGGAGACTGCTTTCCTTACTTAGCTGAATAACCCAATTCACATGGTTAGGGTCAGTTAATGTTAGACAATGAATTAAGGACCTGCTTGAACAGTTCTCTCCCTAGAAAGGTGAGAGTAGACCTGCTTCTACCTTCTTAAACCAACATTTTTTGATGGCAAAAACACATTAAGAATAGGAAATTCCAAAACGAGCCACTGCTAACCTCAGAAGCATGATTTGCTGCTGAGACATTACAGATTAAACTCCATCTCCCACCAATGGAATGGAAATAAATAAGCCAATTTCTCTAAGTTGGCTTCAAGGTCAGTGTCAATAAAATTTCAGGAAAAAAAAAAGCAGTGTTACATAAGACAATAGTGCTTAATTTTCTACATAACTGATTGGGTTTTTTTTTTTTTTTTTTTCGCAAGAACAGCCTTGAAAGTATCCAGAAATTGAGTCATTGGATAATATACACTCAACAGACCCAAAATTGTATTAGGGCTTAAAAATCACTGAGTGAAAAGCAGGGAGGCCTTAGTAGGCACTGTCCGAGTAAAGATGGACCTTGAGATCAGAGAGCACATTGGGAGAGAACAACCAACATGTACTGATGCAAACTCAACCATCAATGACATGGTATGTGCTATTTTTAATAAGAACTATGGTTGCAGGACCACAGGTGGGCTCATTTTGCATCTATCCTTACCTCCTCTACTGCAGACACTAGGAAAACTAAATCACCACTTCCCCGGCCTCTCTCACAATGAAGGGTGGCTAAATGAACAGTTTGGGCTGAATAAGACATCTTCATTCTCCCATTTTTCTCAAGGTAAAAACTTAGAGTCATTCTTGACTCCTATCTTTCTCCCACATCCCTCATCCAGTCCACTAGCAAATTCTTTTTGCTCCACTTTTTTTTTCTTCCCAGGCTTTTGTATTTTTTTAATTTTGTTTTTTATTTATTTTTAGAGAGAGGAGAAGGGAGGGAGAAAGAGAGGGAAAGAAACTTCAATGTGTGGTTGTATCTCACACACTCCTTCCTGGGGACCTGGCCCACAACCCAGGCATGTGCCCTTACTGGGAATCGAACCAATGACCCTTAGGTTTGTAGTCTGGTACTCAATTCACTGAGCCACACCAGCCAGGGCTGCTCCACTTTTATAATATATTGAAAGTCCAAATATTTCTCACCACTCCCCCACTGTTACCTTGGTCTAGGTCTGCATTATCTATTGCCTGGACCACCGTGATAGTCTCCTGTTTGGTTTCTCTGTCTCTATCCTCGCTCCCTACAACCTGTCTTCCAAAGAACAGCAGAAGTTGTCTTTTTGAAAATACAAACCTTATCATATTCTGCTTTGCTCAAAACCTCCCAATGTCTTTAAATAACATAAAATATAAACTCCTTACCATAATCTAGAAGGCTTTACATGATCTGACTTTTGCTACCTTATCAACATTTGTGTCCACCACTCTCCTGCTTGTCCATTCTTTTCAGCTTTGCTGGCCTCCTTGCTGTTACTTAAATATGCCAAGCATGTCACCCATCAGGGCGTTTCTGTTTGCTTTTCCCTCTGCCTATAACGTTTTTCCTCCAGATATATTTCCCCTTCATTTATTCAGGCCCCTATTCAATCATCACTCTTCCCCAAACACTGTATCTAAAACAGCATGCTGCTTGTCATTTTTCCTTTTCTTGCTTCATTGCACGCATTACTACTTGACTATATTTAACACATACTGGTTTATTTCTTTATTGTCCCTCCAACACATACACTCACACACATATGCAAACACACAGACACTATTCTATTTACCATTATATCTCCATCATCTAAAAGAGTGCCTGACACATAGTAGGAGCTATATGTAGTTCTATTTGTGGAATTAGTAAACTTCTCATACACCTCTATCCAAAACTGAGTTGTTACTCTATTACCTTTCTTTACCATTTCTTCTACTTTTGCTAAATTAATTGTTCTGGCAGACATTGTTCATTGTCCACCCATCACTTAAATCTCATATACTGCTTCCATGGCAATAAAGCTTTGATTTGTTAAGTAACTACAGAGCCAGTGATCTATCACAGTCCGAAGCAATGAATTATGATTCACCTAAATTAGTCATGGTAATGCTATTCCACTTTGCCACAGGTTATTATACAGCAGACAAGTGATCTTATTTTGTCAAAAAAAAAGTAGAAGTTTTCCTTCTTAAATAAATAGACAGAGTCTTGGAAGTAGCTAATTTCTGTAACTGTCTCTCCCTCTTCCTTCTTGGGATATGGGTGTGAAGATATAATGTTTAGAGCTGCAGTAGCTGTCTTGAAACCATGAGACTGCATGCATGAAGACTAAGAGTCAACTCAATGAGGACAGTAGGATGGACCGGTAGAAAGATGATAGATCCTTCATGACAGCACTGAGTCAGTGAATAAACCTGGAGCTGCCCACTTCCGACATTCTTCTTAAATGAACAATAAATGTTCTCATGGTTTAAGCTAGGTTTAAAGCATAAGAACATTTATGGTTTTCCCTTATCAACAGCCAAATGAAATGCTAACTAATTCAATTATTTTATTTGAAAATGTGTTTGTAAGGACAAATGTATTTTTATTTTTTAGAACATTCTGGATAAGAAAAGGGAGCAAAAGAGGAAGAAAAGAAAGAGAAAAATAGGCTCAATTAACTTGTGAATAAAATAATCCTGGAAGTGGAATGAATTACAGAAGGAATAAGAGAGATAGAGATAGAGATAGAGATAGAGATAGAGATAGAGATAGAGATAGAGATAGAGATAGAGAGATATAGATACGCACACACGTACACACACACACACATACTGTCTGTCCAGAAAAAGTCCGAACATTTTAATATAATGAGAATGGTTTGCACAACGTCAATGTAACCTGGCAGTCAAGGAGAGGGGACTGGAATGCGCATGTGTAAACAATGATGACTTCACTGTACTAGTCAGTGGGGATGGTAGACGCTATTGAGTGAGCATGTGGACTGTATGGCCATGGGAATCAAAATGACTGAGCAAGTAGAGCAATGAATCTGTATCAATTTTCCGTTAAACTTGAACATTACTCCCCAGAAACTATTCAGATGATTCAGAAGGCCACAGCTATGGGCCCACACATGCATCATGTCTTGTGCAGAAGTTCTGGCAAAACATCAAACCACCCAGGTGACTTTGCCCTGCTGCAGCCCAGATATGGCACCCTGTGACTTTTAGATTTTCCCAAAACTAAAATCACCTTTGAAAGGGAAGAGATTTCAGACTGTCAATGAGATTCAGGAAAATATGATGGGCCACTGATGGCAATTGGGAAAACTGTGTGAGGTCCCAAGATGCCTACTCCAAAGGGAACTGAGGCATCATTGTCCTATGAACAATGTTTCTTCTATCTTCAATAAATGTCTCTATTTTTCATAGTGTATGGCTGGATACTTTCTGGACTGGCCTTGTATATTTAATATTTTTCTCATTTACTACATAGTCTCAGTTTCTTCCACTCTGTCTTTATCTGTTCCTTCCACTAACATAGAAAGATCATAAATAAAATCTACTACCACACTCTCTAAAACCTTTAATGACTTCTCAAGATCTACCCAATAATGTTCACCTAGTTAGTATTCAAAGACTAAAATCTTGTCACACCATACCTTCTATTTCCTAATATAAACTTTCTTGCTCAAATAAACAAATAAGAACCCTCTTTATTGTCCTCTATTCCTTTTTACATCTAAGCTATTGATGTCACCATTCCCAGTTCCTGGATAACCTAATACACAAAGTATTTAAAACATTAGCAAAGCAGAGGAGAGGGGTAGGGGGACTGGAATTTTGCAACCAGAAAATCTTGAATAAACTATTTTATTTTCATCATATGTGCACATCTTGTGCTTTACAGTTTTAGAACTGCCTTATTTTGAATTACATATGGTATATGTACATCATAAATTTTCTTCTAAAGGTTAAATCAAGCGCTATTTAGAACACATCTTCTCTCCTCCTAAATTCTGCTTCATCCATTGAGCCCAAGTCAAAATCCAGTCTTCTCCAAGTAACTTTCCAGACCACAGTAGAATCTTTTTTAATTAAATTTTTACAGTTTTTAGACTCATATTCACATATATGTATATGTATGTACTGTTCTATGTGAGTTATAGATGATTTCCCTTATTAGACTCAAAATTTCCTACTTACAAATAAATCCTCTAGAATGCATTGTATTATAATTTTTTAATCTTCCACATTGCAACTAAAGCAGTAGGAATGCAATGAATACTTGTTGAATGGAAAGAGTACAGTGTCCTGTCCTGCCAGTTTACATGACCAATGTATAAATAAGTGTTTGAACATGAATGTCTTATATTTCAAGAATTATCAGAAAGCTATTAGGCTTAAGAAAAATCCTGGATTAAGTTGTAAGGTAGAATACTATAACCAGCATCCGTGAATGAAGAACCAAATCATCCTTTAAGACATTCTGCAGGAGTCCACTTGTTTTAACCAATTGCTCCTTGCAAAGTCTTTTCTTCCTAACATGCAAGGGAGAATCACAAAAACTCATCTGGGCAGACATCAATCATCCCCACCCAGTTGCATTCCTTCCCCTTCACCCAGCACCACTACTACCCCCATCAACAAATCAAAAATATGTGTTTTAAATCAGAATATAGATTGGCAAGCAACAGCATTTATGCCATAGAGAAATTGATTCCCAACACATGCTCACCTCCCTGCTGCCTATAACAGTCTGCTACCTGCCTCAGTGACAAAAATTGAGTCTGCATGCTCGTTCCTCCACTTCAGTGTTAGTGGGCTATCCTGCTCCCTCTCTGTTTAGAAACCATGGCCAAAGATGTTCTTCATGAGCTGCCTCAACATGCAAAAAACAAAAGGGGGAGAGGAACTTTGGCACCCTAACTTTCAAAGGGTGCCAGTCCATGATGTAATAGGAAGACGAAATTCTTCTCCAAATGCGGATGCTGATGTTTTCTTTATTGCAGCCATTAGCTGATGTCTTTGGCAGAGAACATACTGAGTAAGCTTTTCCAGGCTGGGTTTGTAGCCTTGGAAATATACCATCCAAAACAAAAAGGCAAACTTTTTATTGTTTCTCAGTTTGTACCCACACATTCACCAAACATCTCATTTTTTAAAAAGAGCAAGAGCCAAATTTATACTCCCCCTGTCCCCTTATCAATGGTGAGTCATTCAGATTTTTACTTGTCTTTTTGGTCTATTTCTTTCCCTTCTCAATTAAAATAAACATTTTTTGTCACCAGTAACTACTACACTTCCCATTTTCCCTTTTCTGTTCCCTGGCTTCATTTTTCCTGTCCTCCACCTAAATAAAAGAAGTTTAAAAACTAAATTGATCGTGGGTACTCTTTAATTGAAATCTTAAGTTCAATATATAAAAAGTACCTATTAATAGTATTTACCTCAGTAGATAACTTATTTATTTATAAATCTATATACAGTATGTTTAGCATTCATTATAAAGTGATTTTAAGGGGAAATGTAAAATTTTTTCTCAGGAAACTTTTATTTTGGAAGGTTGCATACTCACATTGTGCCAATGCCACATTATAATAAGCTAACAAAATTAAACTACTATAAACTGTTTCCACGGGATCATTTACATGAATTTAACAGGCAATCAATCCAGAGTTCCACCTTCAACTTTAATCAATTCCAATGTCAAATCACTGATTATCATATGCTCTACTTAATGAGTAACTAGCTGGAGAGTAAGATTTCAGTTTGATTGCAGCATGATATGTACAAACCAGAGTTCTGATTTTTCTATTTTTAACACAGTTAAAGAGTAACAAATATGTTTTTAAAGGCCATGGAAAAATACCACATAGCTAGAAGAACTGAAAAATAGAAATGCTTCTAATTACAGCTTAAGTTACCCTCATATTCTGGGCTTGATTTTTGTCTTTAAGATATAACACAACATGGGCTGCAGAAATAATAAATAACTTTCACCAACATCTACATTATTTAAGCATTGGTTAGTTAGAATGAGGGCTAGGCCAAACAGATTCCAGCAAGTTTTTTTGAACTTTTTCCTAAGAATTAATCAAGATTTAAGTCTTAATTCTACCACCCAAAAGCTATGTGACATTAGAAATATAATTCGTTTTTCTAGGTCTCAGTTTTCTCATTTGTAAAATAAAGATAATAACCCACCTCACAGGGCTGTTGTGAGAATTAAATGGGAGAATACATACAAAATATTAGTTCAGTGCCTAGAATCTAGGGAATTTCCTTCAAAGCCCTCCTCACCTCTAAATTCCCATTCCTACTATTATGAGCCAATAGCGATGTATGTAAGCACTCCTTCCATTCCTCTGTAGCAGTAAGTTAAATGAGTACCTTTTTGTTTATAGGTGTTCTTGCAAAATATATCTTGTACTTTATGTAAATAGTGTTATATAACATTTCATTCTATTATTCTATTTATTTTTTTGGTTTGAGGCTTGGAGTTCTTTGTTTCTAATTATTGTGGTTTGGAAAAAATATAAAATCTGTTACATATTAGATTAGTCCTTTCAAAGGCAAATTCAAAAGCAAATTTTTTTAGATCAGATATGCCCAAACTTGCTTGGAACAACTTTATCTGAAGTGATTAGATGTATGTGCAAAGCAAATACATGATGAAAGGGTGCAAGAGCTGTTTTATATTAGGTCTTTCTCTCTCTCTCTCTCTCTCTCTCTCTCTCTCTCTTTTTTTTTGGCAGCGGTGGGTGGGTGGGGCAGATGCCAAAAGTGCACGGGGTTGAGTTGATCATGTTCTTCACTTCACAGCCCATTATCATCACTGGTCTGTGCAAGGCTCACCCTGATTTTATTTATCGCCTTTAATCCCTGTTCTGCTACCTTTCTTCTTCATCCCCCACAGGCAACCATGCCAATGTGTCGTTGAGTGGATTTATTTTATTTGTTAAATGTGCTTGTAAAATATATTATTTTATGGAAAGATAATTTTAATTTACATAAATAATATAATGCTGTATCTTTCCATTTCTCATTTTTTTCACTCTAAACAATGCTTTTAAGCTCATGCATATTGCCATGTATAAATTTCGCTATTTCCAATTCTTACCTGTTCCCACAGTGTGCAACCAACACAGTTTACCTTGCTACTGTCCCAGCAATGGACACTCAAAAGAACATCCAGACACCTACTACCACAACAAATGATGCTGAGATGAAAATCCTCATATAAGTTCCCACATTTACCTGTGGGAAACTTCTTTGGCATACATATCCAGGGGCAAAACTGAAATCCTAGGATATATAAACCTTTAATTTTTATCAGGTACTACAGGATGGGTACCAGTACCAGCAGTGCCTGAGAGTTCCTATAACTTCAAACTTGGCATAATATAGCTTTCTAATAAATGGAAACTGGTGTCTCATTGCTCTAACTTGCATTTATCTGATTACTGATGCATTTGAGCATCTCTGTGTTTGCGTGTTGTAGTTTCCTATACTGTTAATTAGGCAACTCGTGTTCATCTTCCTGTTAGAATTGTTGTCTTTTTCTTGTTGATTTGTATGAGTTCCTCGAATACATTAGATATTAATTCCTCAGTTTTAAACTTTGCAAATATACTCTCATTATGTCATCTATTAATTTTTATCCAGAGTACCATTTGAATAAATCCTTACTTTTGACGTACAACAATATCATTGTCTTATGCTTTGTGCTGTTGGGGTTTTATTCTTTCCTTGCCCCTGGGTCACAAAAAATATTCTCCTAAGTTTTCTTCTACTAGCTTTATAGTTTACCTTTCTCATTTTGGCTTATGTTCTTTTTCTCCAAAAACAATGAAGTTAAAATTACCAGAATCTATGGCAATGATTTTCAAACTGTCACTCAAGAAGCAATTCAGCAGGTTCACAGGGAAAAAATGAATGGAAGCATTTTGTTTACACACATTTATCAAATTGGAAGTTTAGATTATATTGTTCACAGGAATTCCATTCCAGTCTTAAAAGCCATTCTGTTTTTAAAAGTTTTTCCTTATGCTTCAAGGATAACATTTGTTAGTTCATCTCAGATAAAATTCAGTAAGTGTGGTAGAAGTTCATCTGAACTTGCTTTTTAAAAAAATTTATTTTATTTTATTTGTTTATTTTATCCTTACCTGAAGACATGCTTAGAAGAAAAGGGAGGGAGAAAGAGGAAGAGAAACATTGATGTGTGAGAAACATCAGTCTGTTGCTTCTCACACGCACTGGGACTAGACATTAACCTGCAACCGAGCCACACCAGCCAGGGCCTAACTTGCTTTTTTAAATATCATTTTGCACCAGTTTTCATGTTTTCACAATTTGCAATTTGTTACTATTACATTGGGTTATATCTTTAATTCAAAGATATATATATATCTTTATATATATATATATATATGTTTGTCAATCATACTTTGATAAAGCCAGAAATATATATTAAAGCTCAACAGTGGTCCACTGAGAAATACAAATAGTGATAAAAATTATAACAGAAAAGTTATCATTAAGAATTAGATCACAAATCTACAGTGTAAATACAGAACTAGAACTGGTTTAGAAACATCTCTGAGTATGACTATTCCATACAAAAATTGTAAGGAAAAAACTACAACTAAGTATAATGGTTGGCATATGATTATAAGACTTTTAAGAACTAATGACCCATTTTCTCTTAGTCTCCAAAGCATTACCTGTTATGGAAACATGTCAAATAGCTCATACCGTTGAAACATTAGGGTTATTTTCAGTTAAAGCACCATTATCTCTCCAGTAAACCAAATATGCACAAAATAATGCTCCCCAGTTTTAAAAGAAGGAATTTTGATTCCTAAAGGCAAAAAAAAAGCCAACATTACAGAGGCATTGTTCATTTTTATTCCTTACAGTAAAGGCAGGTATAAGTTGTAGTATTTGTAAGTAGTTTGTAGTAAGGGCCATAATCAATAAAATTGATGTTTTCTCTTAGGAAACATAAACCACTGGCAAAATTTCTTTATCAAATAACATTATTGAGTTCTGAATATCTGGAATGTAGCTGTGGAAGGTGATTACTGACACATATCCATGTTAAAAGATACTTCACTCTATAGTTGCTCAAAACCACTGAAATTATGAATCACCTCTTAACATTATATTAGATGATTATATACATCATATATATAATATATTATACACATTTCTTTAGATGGTAAGATGCACCTGATGGCTTTATGTGTTTATTACTGAAAATGCATGCTACAGGGAAAAAGACTATGGTTAATAATTATTTAATGAGTTTGTGATGTGAAGTGGAAAATGTATGATGGATTGTCCTGTCCAGGTGGCTCAGTTGGTTGGAGTGTTATCCCATACACCACAGATTGTGGGTTCAATTCCTGGTCAGGGCACATACTTACATTGTGGGTTGGATCCCCAGTCAGGGCACATATGGGAAGCAACAGATCGATATTTCTGTCTCACTTCAGTGTTTCTCTCTTTCTCTCTCTCCCTTCCTCTTTCTCCAAGGTCAATGGACACAGGAAGAAGAAAATGTATGGAGGATTTAGTAGTGATGGAATACCAACTATATACCAGAGCAAGGGATGTGCTACTAAGCAAATGAAAGGGGCACCTAAATGCCAATCTGCACAGCCATCTGTCTACATATACCTCCCAGTCTTCACTCAGTGTGAAAGAAATAGTGACAATTGTGACAATGATCAAGGTTAAATACTTTAAGTTTGTGATGAGAAAAAAAATTTTAAGAGTAATACTGTTTTTATGCTGAAGTATGCCAGCTGATCACACATGGTTAAAATGAAGACAGAATAAAATATGGTTCTATCCTAAATAGAATAATCTATCCAGATTATGCTATAAAGGCAATTTTAAAAAATTTCAAATGGCTTCCTTAAACTGTATATCTTAGAAATATACCTTTACCTTGACTAGCCAGAACCTCTTGTTTTAAGGTAAAAATATATATATAATGTTTATGATACTGAGGTTAAAGTATTGATATTTCATAAGAAAATTGAATTAGCCCTGGCTGGTGTGGTTCAGTGGATTGAGCACCAGCCTGCAAACCAAAGGGTCACCGGTTCCATCCCTGGTCAGGGTACATACCAGGGTTGCAGGCCAGGTCCCCAGTGAGGGGCACTCGAGAGGCAACTGCACATTGATGTTTTTCCCTCTCTTTGTCTCCCCTCCCCTCTCTCTAAAAATAAATAAAATCTTTAAAATTTTTGAATTATAGTGAAAAGTGATTTCAATATTCAATAATTTCACTCAGCCAACACTTGATTCTCTTTGCTCTTCAAAGAAAGAAACCTGTGGTATATAACTGCGCATATTTTAACATTACAACCAGATACTGCAACAGTATATCAAGTAATATTTCTTAGAGCCACACACACACAACCAAAGAGAATTAGGCATTCAAATGTTTGAAACATTTGAAACATGAGCATCTGACTGAGAAGAGAACCAAATGTGCTGTTCAGAGAAAAATCTCTCCAACGCTTTTGGATCTGTATTCAATCAAAACATCCAAAACTATCTGACAAAGTCTGCAAACATTAGTTCCCACTTTTAATGACTTATAATTGTGAATTAGCATTTTCTAGTTTAGAAAAAAATAAAAAAAGAAAAGAAAACATCTTCATAAAATCTGACCTACAGTTCAGGTCACCCATGATCAAACATGTTAGAGATTATTATTAACAATTTTAATACTAATAGATTTTAAAACTAAAATTGGTGATTTGTGTGTGCTCTAAAAATCTGTTAAGTGGTCCATGGACATCAGAAGTTAGAGAAACATGGATTGATGGTAAATATGATGACAAAGTATTTTGAACTGTTCCTCTGGGAAACACTAATTCACAACTAGCATCAAAAGTTTTAGGGAGGAACTAAAAGGACCAAGTTGCTCTCTTCCTAGGTATGAGTCTTGGCAAGACGTGCTATTACTACACTATACTACTTTTATAAAAAATGAAAAACTGTAATTTGGGTAAGTAAAATGAGCAGAGTCATATAAACTGTACACACCAGAAGCAGACATAAATAAGTTAGGTCTTCTCACCCCCAATTCAGACTCTGCTTTACACCACTTCTTCTCAGGATTGGAGGCTTTCAGGTGCATTTGGCATAGAACAATGCTTTAGTTATTTAAACCATCAGCTTAAAGGACTGTTTATCTCAGAACTCTAATTGGGTTGATGGCTACTAACTAGGTGAACTTTCTATATCACAACTAGGTGCTAGTTGTTCAGCTTTTGTTGTCAAACTTCCTTCCACCCCCACAAAATTGTCTTCTTCCTGCCACCTTGAGAGAGCATTCAACAGGGCTCAAAACAATGCCTACTGGAGTCCAGAGCTCTTATCTCCTGGACTTTGTGCAAAGCACCAATTTATTTTCCTACCCTGCAACCTGACCTCCAATTTCACTTCCAGACCTGGACATAAGATAAGGAAGTATCTGAATACTGGAATGAATGTATACATATATATATAATTTCTTTGTAAGAGAAATTATATTGCACATTGCAGTTCGGAGTTGAACTGAAGTTTCACATTCATTCTATTTGCCTGTCTTTTAAAAATCAGTAGAACTATTTCCACTAGATGGCTGTCTTTACCAAGAAATGTAAGAGTCATGCCAGTTTTCGGCAATCCACGAGTTTTAAGGTCTACCTCTAACAAAGTAAGTATGTATGCAGCCATTTAGTAAAGTTACACATGCAAAACTTTTACGATTCCATTTTTTAGCCCCCACTTTGGAAAAAGTCAATAAATGTTAAAAGTGTAATGTGCTTTTAAAAAATAGAAATTTTGTTTGTTTCTAATTCAAATTTGTCCTTTAATTGAAAAATATTTGACCTATAGCATTGTGTAAATTTAGGATGTACAACCTGTTAACTTATTACACTTATATATTATAATATACTTGGCATTGTAGTGATAATAGCACCATTATCACTTTACATAATTATTTCTTTTTAGTGGATGGAAGAATCAAGTTCTAGTTTCTTAGCTAGTTTGACGATTGTAGCACCATATTGTCATCTATATTCACTATACTGTATATCAGATCTCTAGGATTTATTTACAACTTCTTTCAAGTGTATAGCCTTAAACGACATATAAAAATTTTCTTAAAGACATAAGCTGTTTCACTCAGAAAAAAGACTGAAACTTCCTGTATCACAACTAGGTGCTAGTTCAGCTTTCCATTTCTGGGATTGTTATTCATATTTTCAAGTAAAAAATACTTGTCAATTATAAAAATTAAGTGTTTGGTATTTGGGAGAAGAGTTTGGCTATCACTACTTAGTGTTGGCATTCAGTTTACATCTTTTCTCCAGGTGATAAGGTTATTTGCAAGTTAAAATATAACCTATTGAGTAGAATTGCAGCATCATATGCAGCAAGTCCTACTCTAATCATCAATGAGATTCTTGCCCTCACATGCTTTATTTCTTTCCATTGTGATTTCTTATTGGAGTCATAACTTATTTAGAATTATATTACTTAATCTCCTAACATTTGAGAGTGTTCTAGTGAACAGTTTTTGATTTCTAACTGGATTCATCATGGTCAGAGAATATGTTCTTATGATTTCAAGCATTAGAAATTTGGATGAGGCATGTTTTATGACCCAGCATACAGTCAATTTTGATAAAAGTTTCACATGCACTGGAAATCAACGTGCATTCTGCTGTTATGCTCAATCATCTGAGTATCTCAGTTAGGTTGTTTTGTTAATTATGTTGTTCAGCTCTTCTTTATAGTTACTGACATTTTATCTGCTTGTTCTATCAGCTATGGAGAGAACTGTGTATGTTAAAGTGTCCACTATGACGGTGGATTTCCCTATTTCTCCTTTAGTTCTATCAAGTTTTTGCTTCAACAGACTTTGAAGCTATCTAATTGGGCATATATGGGTGTAAAATTGTTATATCCTCCTGAAGGATTCAAGGATCCATAAGAAGAATCCCCCTTTTTAAAATTAGTGTTTCTCTTTATTTCCAGTAATGTTTCTTGCCTTAAAATGTTCTTATCTGATAGCGATATGGCAGCATCAGTTTTCTTTTGGTTAGCATGTGCATGATATACTTTTTAATTCTTTTACTTGCAAATTTTCTTTCAAAATTCTTTTACTTTCAAAATTCATCAAGGTATGTTTCTTGTCATCAACATATAGTAGGGTTGTTTTATTATACATCCAATCTGTCAAGTGTTTAATTGGAACATTTGGTCCATTTACATTTAATTATATTACATGTATATTCAAGTATATTAAATGTATATTTAATGTAATGATTAATATAAAATATCATTATAATATCTATCTCATTGTTTTATCTCTCACCTAGATGGTTTTTATCTTTCATGTTTTATCTTCTTTTGGGTTAATTAAATAATACTATATTGTTCTTTTTTCCCATCTATTAGTTATTATACTTTTAGCTATTCTTTTAGTGGTTACCCTAAATATTATAATTTATTGCAGCCTGTATTCATTTCCTAGGGTTGCCATAAATATTACTTCAAATTGGATGGCTTAAAATAACAGAAATGTATTCTATCATAGTTCTGGAGGCTAAAAATCCAAATATCAAGGTGTCAGAAACAATGGTTCTTTTCTGAGGGCTCTGAGAAACTATTGTATGCCCCTCTCATAGTTTCTGGTGAAAGGCAGCAATCCTTAGCATCCCCTAGCTTACAGATGTATTATTTAATCTCTGTCTACACCTTCTATGTCACTCTTCCTATGTCTGTGTCTTCACACAACTGTGTTCTTATAAACACACCATGTTGCCCAAGACTTTATTTGGTTACCATCCTACAGTAGTATGACCTCATCTCTACTTTATTAACTACATCTGCAATGACCATGTTTCTAAATAAGGTCACATTCTGAGTACTGGGGGTCAGAATTTCAACATATCTTTTTGGAGAACCACAATTTAACCCTTGACACAGCCTTAAATTAAGTGATACTTTTACTACTTTGCTGACAATGCCGGGACTTTGGAACACTTTAGTTCAATTTATCATTTCCTGCTATTTGTGGTATTATTATCATGCATTTAATTCTACATATTTTTTCTTTTTTTATTGTTCAAGTACAGTTGTCTCCATTTTCCCCCCACCACACTGCCCCGTCTCCACCATCTCAACCTCCCACTCTCAATCCTACCCCCACTTTGGCTTTGTCCATGTGTCCTTTATACATGTTCTTTGATGACCTTTCTCTCTTTCCCCACCATTAGCCCTTCTCACCTTTCCTCTGGTTACTGTCAGTTTGTTCTTAATTTCAATGTCTCTGGTTCTATTTTGCTTGCTTGTTTGTTTTGTTGATAGGTTCCACTTATAGGTGAGATCACATGGTGTTTGTTTTTCACCTCCTGGCTTATTCCACTTAGCATAATGCTGTCCAGATCCACCCATGCTGTTGAGAAGGGTAGGAGCTCCTTCTTTCTTTCACTGCATAGCATTCCATCATGTAACTGTACCACAGTCTTTGATCCATTCATTTACTGATGGGCACTTGGGTTGCTTCCAACACTTGGCTATTGTAAATTATGCTGCTATGAACATTGGGGTGCTAGGTTCTTTTGAATTGGTGTTTCAGGATTCTTCGAATATAGTCCCAGCAGTGGAATTGCTGGGTCAAAAGGCAGATTCATTTTTAGTTTTCTGAGAAAATTCCATACTGCTTTCCACAGTGGCTGTATGTCTGCATTCCCACCAACAGTACATTGGGGTTCCCTTTTCTCCACAACCTCGCCAGCACTTGTTTGTTGATTTGGTTATGATGGCCATTCGGACCAGTGTGAAGTGGTATTTCATGGTGGTTTTAATTTGCATCTCTCTGATGGCTAGTGATGCTGAGCATCCTTTCATATGCCTATGGGCCCTCTGTATATCCTCCTTGGAGAAGTGTCTGTTCAGACCCTTTACCCATTTTTTAATTGGGTTGTTTGTCTTCCTTGAGTAGAGTTGTGTGAGTTCTTTATATATTTTGGACATCAAACCTTTGTCCAAGGCATCATTTGCAAATATATTTTCCTATACGGTTGGTTCCTTTTTCATTTTGCTGATGTTTTTTAGCTGTGCAGAAGCTTTTTATTTTGATGAAGTCCCATTGGTTTATTCTTTCCTTTATGTCCCTTGCTCTAGGGGACATATCAGTAAAAATATTGCTGAATTCTACATATTTTAGACTGCAAAGAACACTACTGTTCTTTTATACAATCAAAATCCATTTATTTATACCCATAGTTTTAGCGTTTTCATTGCCCTTCACTGTTTTCTGCATTTTCCTTTTCCATCTTGGAGCACTTGCTCCCTTTTTCCCTAGTCTGCTAAGTCCTTCATTACATGTATGTTAGGCCCATTTGCTAGTCCCATTTGTGAAATTCTCTTTTTCTCAATCTGTTTTCTCCTTTCTCTCTGTTTTCTTAAATATATTCATTAGTTATATTTAATATTCGACTGACATCCATAATTATGAATCACCTGTTTTTTTCTCTTATGTTTTTGGTCATTTTGTCCCATTTCTTGGTATGCCTGATACTCTTTGATTGACATTTAGATACTGTGTTAAAAAATTGTAGAAGCTCTGGATTATGAGGACATATCCAGAATGAACTCACCATTTCCTCAGCCAGGGAGGTAGATCTTGAGCTGATCGCCCTAATTCAATCAGGGACTGAGCTGACTCAAGGTTAGGCTGCAGTTTTCCTGAAGTTCTTGCTGCCTCTTCATCACTCCCACCTGCAGAGTTCAAACTAAAAGCTCGGGTAGTTCTCCTCCTCCATGACCTGTCTTGAACTCTAATCCTCAATAGCCTGGGAGAGTCAGAAACTCCACTCTGCTTTTCAGAAATTTTCTTCCCAGCTGCTTAGTCTCCTTCCTGCCCTTCACAGCTTCAGAATTCAGCAAAAAGACTAAAAAACAAAACAAAACAACACCAACCAAAAAAAAAACAAAACCAACCCTGACCAATTGGCCTGTTTTCTGCCCCTCCAGCCTCCAATTTGTGTCTCTTTAAATCCAAAAGATTGCCAAATGCTCTGATGGTTTCTCAGCCTTCCAGCAGCAGCCGTTTGCCCAAGACTTTAATTGGATTTTCAGCCACATTCCTGGAACACAGAATTGTGGAATTCCCCATGGAAAAATATGGCTTCGGAATGTTTGTAGTTCAGCTTTTCATGGTTTTCCCCCCTCCAGAATCTCGACCTCTCAAATTCTAAGTTGCCTTAGCAGCTTCCCAATATGAACAAAGAGAATTGTTTTAACTCAACTACTCTAGTTATTCTTAAAGAGTGTGTTTTCTACCATAAGTTACACTATCATACAAAACGTTGAATACCTAACCACAGAATATAAGAGCTTCTCCTTCAGTGAAGTTATTGATTATGCTTCCGGAAATAGGAATGCTAAGTAAAAGAGTTTCTCATTTTTTTAAATCAGGTATATGATTGTCTCTAAATCCCAACTGCATAGTAATTAGTGTGCCCTATGACAAAATGTAAATTTAAATAAATTACAAGAACTTGTCATTGAGCTATTTTGTCAAGAAACAAATGAGAAAAATAAACATACAATATTTAAAAACAAATATATAATTAATAAAGCAGGCTGAAAACAAATTTTATTCAAGATTGGAGCAAAAGAACTTGCTAAGTTTTTCACAGAAATAGGAATGTTTTTATTAAATGTATGCTGTATTAACCTAATAAAATAATTTGCAATTAAAAAAAGACTGAAGCAAAATATTAAATTTATTTCATATTGGTATAACCTAACAAAATAAAATAAAAATAGAATTATTTGAAAAAGCATTACACCTCAGTGAATTATTAGCAGAGGCTTCTTTTTTACTTCAGGTGTATAGAATTGAATTGAGAATATTAATTTTATGGTGTTAGTATTATCCACCTAGGTTAAGTCCCATTTGAAAATATTTTAAAATCTATTTATTATCATTTTTTTCTTTATCCCTAACCCTGGTCTCAAACTTCATTTTTTACTTCTTCATTGCCCTTCACTTTTTCTTCATTTTCTTTTCCATCTTGGAGAATTTGCTCCCCCAAGATGAGAGCTTGCATCCCATCCTACGATCTCTCTCTTATGTATTTAATGTATTTTCTTCCAATCTACCTTTCACACATTTATTTGTCCTTGAAAATATTTGATATTTTTGTGTATTTCTTAATTTACATACATGAAACTGTGCAATCAATTCCATTCTTTTAATCTTTTGTACAGCCTTGTTTATGAGGTCTGTTCATACTGCTCTATGCAAATCCAGCTCATTTCTTCTGACCATTTCATCATATTCAATCATATGCTATGTTTTCCTTATCCATTCTTTTATGAAGGACATGTAAGTTGTCTCCAACTCTTGGTTACCATAAGTGACTGCAATAAACATCCTGTGCATGTCTCCTTGTACATCTGTGTAAGAGTTTCTCCGGGGTACAAACTTCTGAGAGGAAAAATCAACAAACATTTCCTGTAAAGAAAAAATACAAAAGTTTTTTGTTTTGGGTTTTTTTTTTACCAAATAAGATGAGAATGCTTTTCTATCTGCTTTAGCAGTAACAAAACATGCTGCATTTTCTGTCATAAACATAAAATAGCTGAAAGTACCATAGAAATGGAAAAGCCAAAATACCATTCCTATTTACGTAGATAAATTCAAAGGAGTACAAAGGGTGAAAAGTAAATAAGCATATAATCAGTTCCCATTAGGTAGCAAGTTAAATACCAAGCCAAAGCTTCCTCACTGAATCATTTTGTAATTGCTGTCTCATTCTCAAACTCCTGCAACCCCCTACATGAGCAGAGGTCACTTGGTAACCCTTTTTAATGCCCTTGTCACTTACTCATTTAATCCAGTTGCCCAGTTCGCCATGTGTTGTGACCTTTCAGTCCTACACATACCTATGGTGGACAAGTACTTCTCACAACTCTTAGCGGCTCTGTGTATTAACTTCCTTGGGCTGCTGTAAGTAAGTAAAATAAACTGAGTAGCTTATAATAACAGAAAGTTATTCTCTCACAATTCTGGTAACTGGAAGACTGAAATCAAACTGTCAGCAGGGCCATACTTCCTCTGAAACATTCTCTGGAGGATCCTTCCCTGCCTCTTCTAGCTACTGGTGGTTGCTAGCAATCTTCACACAACTTTTTCCCCTCTGTCTGTGTCTGTGTGTCCTAATCTCTTCTTGTGAGGACTCCAGTAATTATATTTAGGGTCCATCCTAATCCAATATGGCCTCTACTTAATTACATTAGCAAAGACCCTATTTCCAAATAAGGTCACATTCTGAGGCCCAAGATTGGATGTGACTTTAGAGGGGACACTATTCAACTCAGTATATTTTGCCCTCTGTCCCCCAAACTCATGTACATCCTGAGCACAAAATACATTCACCCCCAACCCAAATCTGTCAAAATCTTAACCCATTCCAATACTAAACTAAATCTAAAATATCATCAACTCAAAAAAAAAAGTTCCAAATCTCATCATCTAAATTAGTATTGGTGAAACTCTGAGTATGGTCCATTGAGGGGCAAAATTCCTCTCTATCCACAGACCTATAAAACTAGACAATAAACTATCTGCTTTCAAAATACAATGATCAGACAGGCATAGGATAGACATTCCTATTCCTAAACTAAAAAGAAACTGGAAGAAATTAAGGGATTATCTTTCTAAGACAAGTTCACAAACCAGCAGTGCAAATTCCAAATTTCAAGGCTTAGGAGTAATCCTCTGGGACCTGATGCTCTGTCCTCTCAGCCCTCTGAGGTGGCACCTCCACTCTCTCTGGCCTCTGTATCCATGGCTCTGCCCTTACAGTCATTCTTTCTTCACTTCATCCTGTCTCGGTCCCCTTCAGTTTGAGTCAGCTGTGTTTGCTGATATAAAATTCCCAAAAACCATGTCACTCTTCTGTTATTATTGATATGATTATGATAGCAATAAAACTAGGATGTGCAGACCTATATAAAGAAAACTACAATATTTTATTGAAATTCACTTAAGAAGACCTAAATAAATGGAGATATGCCATGTTCAAGGATGGGAGGACTCAATATCCTTAATATAATGTGTGTGTCTGTGTGTGTGTGTGTGTGTGTGTGTATGTATGTGCATATATATATATATTGCTATATATATATATATAGCAATTAATCTATGAATTCAGTGCAAGTCTTATGAAAATCCCAATGAGGTTTTCAGGGAATTTGAAATTCATATGGAATAGCCAGATCTCAGAAAAAAAGCAAATAAGAATAAGATGTGATACTAGCAGGTATCAAAATTTATCATAGGCTGTGCTAAGACAGTATTGAAAGATGTACTTAGATGTATTGGAGGAAGAATATAAATACACAAATCATACAACGGAATGACATGGAGTCCAGAGACAGACTCATGACTATATGGAAACCAGAAGTGGCGCTGCAGCTCTCTTCTGAAAGGAGGGAATTCTTAACACTTGGTGATGAAACAATTTGTTATCTATATGGGTGATGTGCAATCACTGACTGGCAGTGACCACGGAACACTGCGGATGGCTTGTTGACACATAAGAAATGAACATACACAGAAACAGGCAATTTTCTGTGGAGAAGTAGGGATGGAGTGGCCACCCTCACCAGGGGAGGGCACCTTGGCCACCCTCTGCAGGGGAGGGCACTTTGGCCACCCTCTCTGGTGGAGGGCGCACGTTCTCCTATCCCAGCAGGCTTTTTATTGGGTGCATTTGTATAAGAATTCAGGTACAGCTCATTACTCATTGCAGGGAAGTAAGGATCAAATAACAAGGAACTCTGAGGGCCTATTTTGAGTCAGGGTCAAAGAGCTGTAAGACTTTGAGGAACAAACTTACTTCCTCCTTGGACCCTTCTCATTCAACTGACAGCATTCTAAACAAAGCAGGTTTCACAGGATTTTACATATTCTTTCTTAGGCCTGATCAGCTGGGGAACCTGCCCTTTCTAGTACAGGGCTGCACCACCCTGTCATTGTTTCAGGCTTAGGTGGAGCAAGGGAACTAAGGCAGCCAAGAGATAAGCAGATTTTCTCGCTGATGGAATGAGCACTCAGGCTTTGTCAAAGCCGAGGGATAAGGGTCCATCACCCCCTTTTGCTGTAGTCCCCAAAGTCCTTCCTTGGGAGCCTCCCACTCGATCGTGCCTGTCTTAGGTTGTTCCCCCCTTGGGGAATCTTACCCACCATTGGCTAACTGACCAAGCATTGGGGTTCAGGCAGGGTAAAGTAAAAAGAGCAGAAGCAGCACTTCTGCCAGGGAGATAAGCTTTTGTCTCCTTGCTGGCTTACGGTTCCAAGGTCGTTCCCTCAGCCTTAGCCTAGGTGGGGCTTACAGCTTCTGATATCAGGTAGGGCGGTTCCCAACATATGGAAAAAAAGCAAAAGAAGAGAAATTGAACACCTTTCTCATACAATGCTCCAAAATCTATTCAGAAGAATTAAGAATTCAAGTATAGAAGGCAAAAATATTAACCTTTAGAAGAAATTAAGAATATCTTTACGACTTCAAGGTAAGGAGGTAGTTTCTTAAACACACACAGACACAAACTCTAGTTGAAAGTACTTATAAACTCAAGTATATTACAACTGAGAACCTTTTCATTGGGAAAGTGAAAAAGCAAACTACAATCTCAAAGAAGATATTTTCAACACATATAACTAACAAAGGATTAGTATGTGGAATATATAAAGAATGTCCACAACTCAAAAGCAAAGGCAAACAATCCAATACAAAGAATGGGAAGATATAATCATTTTACTGAAGAGGAAATACAAACAGACCATAAATAATGAGAAGATACTCAACTTTATTTGCATTTTTAATACCATCTTGACCATTTTTCAATGTACAGTTCAGTAGTGTTAAGTATATTCACATTGTTGTACAGCAGGTATCTAGAACTTTCCATGTTGCAAAAGTGAACCTCTATACCCATTTAACAAAAAACCCTATTTCCTCTTCTCCTCAGCCACTGGTAACCATCACTCAATTTTCTGTTTCTGTTTCTCTATATCAGACGCCTCATGTTATGAACTGAATAGTACCCTCCCGCAAAATTCATGTTGAAGTCCTAATCCCCAGTACCTCTGAATGTGACTATATTTGGAGATAAGGCCTTTTCAAAGAAAACTAAGATTAAATAAGACCATATGAGTGGGCCCTAATCCAATCTGACTTGTGTCCTTTTATAAGAAGAGAAAATTTGGACACACAAATACCAGGGATACATCCGAACAGACGAAAGGCTAAGTGAGGACACAATGAGAAGATGGCTATCTGCAAGTCAATGAGAGAGACCTTAGGAGAAAAAAAAATTGCTAACATCCTGATCTTGGACTTCTAGTCTCAAGAACTGAAAATTAATTTCTGTAGCCACACATTCTGTGGCATTTTATTATGGCAGTCCTAATAAACTTAATACACCTCATGTAAGTGAAATCATACAGCATTTGGGGTGGGGGATGCTGGTTTATTTCACTTAACACAATGTCCTCAAGTTTCACCCAAGTTTCATCCAGTAACACATGATGGGACTTCCTTCTCTTTAAAGCTGAATGATATTCTGTTATATGTATATACGACATTTTGTTTTTACAATCACCTGCTTGTGGGCATTTGGGTTGCTTCCACCTCTTGGCTAGAGTGAGTAACCCTAGGCGTCTGCTGTTATGAACAACGATGTGCAAGTTATCTCTGCAAAGAACCTGCTTTCAACTCCTTTGTCTATAAGCCGAAAAGTGGGATTACTAGACCACATAATAGTTCTATTTTAAATTTTGCAGTGAATGCCATACTGATTTCCATAGCCATTGTACGCTTTACAGTCCCACCAGCAGTGCACAAGGGCTCCAATTTCTCCACGTTCTCACCAGCACCTATTTTGGTTTTTTGACAGTAGTCGTTCTATATCATTGAGGTTTTGTTTTGCATTACTCTAATTGATCATTTGGTCCTTTTAAAAATTCAGAGTGTGGTGATTGTGGGGATGGGTAGGGTGGAGGTGGAAGAGGGAATAAGAGGGATAAATGGAAAGGAAAAAATACAATAAAAAGACAACAAAATTCAGACTAAGACCTCTTTGAGATACCACATATACCCACTATATTTGAAAAATTAATCTCATAATACCAAGGGTTGATGAGGACAAAAAATTTTTTAAAACCTCCTACATGCTACTGGTGGACATGTACATTAACAGTCTCTTTGAAAAACAACTTGGCATTACCTTGTAAAGTGACATTCACATTTCTTATGACTCAGCTATTCCAATTCCAGGTAGTCCTTTCTCACAGTGTTTTTCAAACCTTGGGTCACCACTCATTTGTGAGTTCTGTAACCCATTTATTGAGAGTCACGATTAGCATTTTTTTAAACATTGGAAAGGTGAGTATTGTTTTATTTTGTGAATATTATATATGTGCATGTGTTTACCAGTTGAAGATACTAATTGCATTATACTATGTGTCAAAAAATCTGAAAGACTCTTGTTGATCCCACAATGAATGTACCTACTGAGAAGAGTTCCTGTTGGCTGAGTTTAGATTTATAAACAGGCCTCTCACCCAAACCACAGTGCAGTGAGCAGCCCACCTCCTGCACTGAACTGCCTGCCTGCACTGTGTCCCTGCTCTCTTAGCCAACCCTCATTGCCTGGAATCCCATTTTGACCAATGGGACTAAGACTTTCCCTGTCCAATTGGAACTGCATAGTTATAGCTCCATTAGCATCTTCACCTACCAATCAGAGCAGCTCCATTACAACCAATCAAGACAGTGTTTTTTAGACCAAACTCTGAGGATTTGGAGTTTGCCTGAGGATGAACCAAGCAGGGAACATGGACAGGGATTTCTTTACACATAAGTCAGTTCCCTTCTGACTCAGAGAGCGCACTTCTACTTCACATAGAAAACTGAAGGCTGGAGCCGAAACACTGAAGACCAGCCTGGACCAGGATAGACCCCAAGCAGGTGGAGCAGACAAAATTCTCATCCCAGGCCACCTCACAGCCATGTTATTATATAGTCACACTCTTCATAAATGAGCAGTAACACTATTGTGCTGTTCTCATAGCCATACTATAACACAGGTGAGCTGTTTGCATTAAATAAAGTCTCCTTCCTCACCACACCTCAAACTGGGGATTCCTGTTGGCATTGAACTGGTGCCAACAACCACTGCTTGGCACTCACATTTTAAATTTCTGCACCTGTAGACCCCGAGCGCGGGTGGCAAACCGCAAAACCAGCAAGATGGCGATTGTGCGGCGATTGTGAAGCAAGGCACTGCGCGCAACCCAGGGTCCCAGTGCCAGGAAATAGAGCCTTGGGGCACTGATTGAAAACACCTGTCGAGGTTGAGGCACAGGGAGAGACTCCCAGCCTCACAGGAGAGTTCATTTGAGAGACCCACAAGGTCATAGAATGTGCACAAGCCCACCCACACGGGAATTAGCACCAGAAAGGCCCAGATTGCCTGGGGGAAGCAGCAGAAGGGACTGAAGTCCGAAGGAGAGCAGAGCAAGCGCCATTGTTCCCTCTCTGACCCTGCCCCCACATACAGTGTCACAACCTAGCAACTGGATTGCCCCACCCTGGTGAACACCTAAGGCTCCACCCCTCATACGTAACAAGACAAAAAAAAAAATGGCTCAAACGGAAGAACAGATCAAAGCTCCACAGTAAATACAACTAAGTGACCAAGAGATAGCCAACCTATCAGATGCACAGTTCAAAGCACTAGTGATCAGGATGCTCACAGAATGGGTTGAATTTGGTTGCAAATTAGATGAAAAATGAAGGCTACACTAAGTGAAATAAACGGAAATGTACAGGGAACCAATAGTGATGGGAAGGAAACTAGGACTCAAATTAATGGAGTAGACCAGAAGGAAGAAAGAAACAACCAAACAGAAAAGAATGAAGCAACAAGAATTCAAAAAAATGAGGAGAGGCTTAGGAACCCTCAGAACATCTTTAAATGTTCCAACATCCGATTTATAGGGGTACCAGAAGGGGAAGAGGAAGAGCAACAAGTGGAAAACTTGTTTGAACAAATAATAAAGGAGAACCTCCCCAATCTGGTGAAGGAAATAGACTTCCAGGAAGTCCAGGAAGCTCAGAGTCCCAAAGAAGTTGGACCCAAGGAGGAACACACCAAGGCACATCATAATTACATTACCCAAGATTAAAATTAAGGAGAGAATCCTGTAAGCAGCAAGAGATAAGGAGACAGTTACCTACAAAGGAGTTCCCATAAGACTGTCAGCTGATTTCTCAAAAGAGACCTTACAGACAAGAAGAGACTGGAAAGAAGTATTCCAAGTCATGCAAGGCAAGGACCTACATCCAAGATTGCTCTATCCAGCAAAGCTTTCATTTAGAATGGAAGGGCAGATAAAGTGCTTCTCAGATGAGGTCAAGTTAAAGGAGTTCATCATCACCAAGCCCTTATTTTATGAAATGTTAAAGGGACTTATCTAAGAAAAAGAAGATAAAAAACATGTATAATAAAATGAAAGCAAACTCACAATTATTAACAATCACACCTAAAAGAAAAACAAAAGCAAACAACTAGAACAGGAACAGAACCACAGAAATGGAGATTACATGGAGGGTTAGCAACAGGGGAGTGGGAAAGGGAGAGAGGGGGAAAGGGTATGGAGAATAAGTAGCATAGATAATAGGTAGAAAATAGGGGGAGGGTAAGAATAGTATGGGAAATGTAGAAGCTAAAGAACTTAGGACACATGGACATGAACTAAAGAGGGGGAATGTGGGCAGGAGGGGGTGTGCAGGGTGGAGGGTAATGAAGGGGGGTAATGGGACAACTGTAATAGCATAATCAATAAAATATATTTTAAAAATTCTGCACGTGAATGCCGGGAGATGTTTAAAAATGTTCATAGCACTATTGTTCATAACAACAGAAAATTGGAAACAAACCAAGTGGCCAGTAGAATTGTAAATTTGTGGTATATTCACCCAAGGCAACTCTATAAAGTAATGAAAATGAATGCATGAATATTACATCTTAAGTGATAAAAGATCACACAGGCTGATAGGTTTACAAAGTTCAATAACAAGTAAAACTAAACAGTATGTTGTTGAGGAATACACATATGGAAAGGGATTTTAAGAACAAATAATATTGGAATATGTCTGGCAAATAGATGAAATGGGGACAAAAAAGATAGACGCGATAGTATTGGTTGTATTCTAGTTCTTAGGTGCGTGCATGGATATTCATTTTGTTAATGTGCCACATAATTTAAATTTATACTAAATATATCTCATACACATATATTTTCATAATGTATGTATTTCTAAAAAATTCTCCCCCAAACGTACATCCTCTACCTTTCAGCACAGTAATGAGTCAACATTTCCAAACAAAAACTGAATTTCCTGAAAAACTGGTTAAGAAGTTAAGGCAAGGGGGGTGGGGTGGGAAATGCTTGTCAGCTTTGCCAAAGGTCAGCATGTACCATTTCATGTGAGCAGACCTTTCTTACTGTTTCTTGAGGCCAGAGCATGGTGTAGGGAATGATCATAAACAGATACATCACTACCTTTAACATGAGAATTTTGTGGTTTTTTTGCTTTGATGGACAAAAAAAAAGAATTGCAATTCATTAACATTCGTCCCGTGTATCTACATCTCATCTAAGTCAGTATGATTTACGTATGGGCTATTTAGTTAGCCCTCACCTAATAGTTTCACTATGGAAACAGTAATTAACCAGGGCCAGGATTCTCAATTATTAACTTAGAATTGGCACAAACTGTCATTGCTCTTTTAATTTCCTTTAAATGCTCTTGGAGCAGCTCATCCAAACTTCTCAAGTGGAGAGCAATGCATTGATTTCCGAGAAGTAGCTTACAAGACACAGCAAAATAGCAGTTGTGGGGGAAGGGAAGAATCAGTAAAGAAAACAAAAAAAGAAATCCCCTAGGAGAAAGAGATTGTGGAAACTGAAACAAAATGGAAAATTTCCACACTAAGAATTCCAAAATAATATGCAAGATCGCGGTGGGAAGGGGGAGGTTCAAGGGCTTCTATCGGTGTAAAAGCAGTAAGCAAATTTAGGAGAGGAAATTCACGCTTTTTGAAAAAGGGGAATAAGCAGAGCTTTACCACTTCAGCAAAACCCACCGCAAAGATGGCGATGGTACGAAACCCCTTCTCCTCCCGCAGCCCAAGCCTCTGGCCTCACATTTCCCACAAACCCCTCCGCGCGGACCCGCTCTCCGAAACCTGCCAGGCCGGTCTCCGACTACTGCGCACGCGCAACCTGTCGTCACTGGCGCTCCCAGGACTCCGCGGAGCTGGCAGGAGGGGCCTTCCCAGCTTCCGCCGCCGCATCGCTTCGGGTCTCGAACGTCGGGTTCGCGCTGCCTCCGCCGCCGTGGGGCAGTCGGGGGTCCCGAGGCCCAACGAGGGGCGCGCGGCGGCGTGGCCATGGGTCTACGCCGAGCCCGGTGACAGGAGGGAGCCAAGCGGCCCGGGCCCTGAGCGCGTCTGCTCCGGGGGGCCTCGCCCTCCTGCTCGCGGGGCCGGGGCTCCTACTGCCGTTGCTGGCGCTGCTGCTGGCAGCGGCGGCGGCCAGGATAATGTCGGGCCGCCGCTGCGCCGGTGGCGGCGCGGCCTGCGCGGGCGCAGCGGCCGATGCCGTGGAGCCGGGCGCCCGCGAGCTGTTCGAAGCGTGCCGCAACGGGGACGTGGAGCGAGTCAAGAGGCTGGTGACGCCCGAGAAAGTGAACAGCCGCGACACGGCGGGCAGGAAATCCACCCCGCTCCACTTCGCCGCAGGTAACGCGAACGTCGCTGCCTTGACTCGCGCCAGATTCTACCTGCGTACCCGAGCTCTCAAGCACAAAACGAAACAGTGCTCTTCTGCTCCTGGCCTTCCCTGCTGCCCTCGCGCCCCCGCCCCGGACCCCAGTCCTGGTCTTCTCGTTGCTGGTCCAGTGGGGAATTGAAGGGATTGGGGTAGGAGCTGGGAGGAGCGTGCTGCGCTCATTGAAGGTTTTTGTTTGTTTGTTTTGCTTTTTTTGGCTTTGTTTTGTATCAACAGTACCTGTGTCAACTTCCGGTCTTGCTACCCTAAAAGGCCTCTCACACAAAAAAGAGTAAGGAACACAGTAGACCTTGTAATCTTAAAGGGCAGTTATCTCCAAAATCTGTCGTTCTTGCAAGTTCCACTGTTACTCTTATCAATCCTTTGGGTTAAGGTGTTGAAGGCCCTTCGTAAAATGCAAAGATGTAATTTAGAAAGAGTAGCTAACTGGCTCATTGCCTTATTTGCGTTAAAGTGTTTATGTAGTCAGTCATTAGAAAGTTTCTGGTGAGACTAGAACTGGAAGTTGTCAAGTTCGGGAGAACTGAGTTCTGGTTTAGGCTAGATCCAGGATGGTGGTCTCCGACACACACGTAGTTGGGGTGAAAAAATAGGATAAGAAGAAAGATGGTGCAGGTGCTTTAGCTTGGATCTAGAGTTAAATTGGGACTAACCTCACCTCATTCTGAGACTTAGAGCGTTTGAACGATTTTTAATATTTACTTAGGTTTACTTTGTAATATAAGCATATTAAGTTTTATTGACAAATTTGAAAGAACTAGAAATGAGACACTCAGCTTAGTTCTATAAAGCATTTATACTTGTTACTTTGAGGAAAGATTGTAACACTCTCCTCATGATTGAAAATGGAAATAGGTTCTCATACTTCTTATAATCCTGGTTTTTTGTTTCGTGTATTATATGATCATTTAAAATAATTTTTTAATATGTATTGATTTTAGAGAGAGAGAAACATCAATTTGTTGTTCCATTTTATACATTAAGTGGTTGATTCTAGTATATGATCTGACCAGGGTTCGAACTGCAAACTTGGCATATTGGCTGATCTCTAACCAACTGAGCTGTGCAGCCAGGGCTAAAATAATTTTGAAAAAAACAGAAGGATATGCTTTAAAGCACTCTGTTCTTTTGGAGTAGGAATGATGAGCAGAGGAGCATAAGATTTCCTTGTTCACAGACACTGCTTTACACTTCCTGCCACAGGAGATTTGTTTGCTTTAACCTGTGCCTGTTTTAAAGTGTAAATATTATTAGGATGTATGCTCTCTCAACTAGTTACTTTATTAAGTTCCCATTGGGGAGCCTTTTTAAAGAGAGAAAATTTGAGGGAATATGGGTGAGAGAACTAGAAACAGCCTGTGGATAGCAGAAAGGGAAGAATGACAATACTAAAGTCAAATATCACCTGTTTAGTCATTTTGCCTAAAATTTTGGTGTCTGGGGGCACCTTTCTCACTAATTTGGATTGCCCTGTTTGACCATGTAGTGAACATTAAAACAACTGATTTGGTAAAGTGTCATAACCAACTGATATGTAATCCAAAGAGTAGTATTACTTAGATTCTGTTCACTTGATCTGTGAGATAAAAATAACCAAGGAAGATCTTAGTTGCTGCCTTTCAAGAATTTGGTGTATTAATGAGTTCATATCTGAAAATAGTAATATTTAGAGGTTTAAGATTATGGGATTATCTTCTTTGTTCCTCTACCACCATCCCACTCTCAGTTCTGTCCCAACATTTCAAAGTACATAGGTTTCATTGTGATTTGTTCAGACTGAAAGGGAAAACTTAATTTAGGAACAAACCCATCCCTCACAATTTACCCATTTTATCAGGTACAGGTTATAAAATTAAGAATTTAAGCCATAAAAGGAGAGTAATAAAGATTAACAGTCTACATTATACAAGAGCTTTAAAGCCCTGCATTTAAAACTAGGCATATAACTTCATACGTTATATAAAAGTCTAATCACCATGTTGTACACATAAAACTAGTATGTTATGTGTCAACTGTAATTTAAAACAATTTTTTAATTAAAAAATTTTTGTCACAAACAAGTTATGTAGATGTTGCAAATGCCAAATCACAAAAAAGAAACTTTTTAAAAATTAGTTCTGTAAATTCAGTCTAAATTATTAATCAGAGAGAACTTGCTTCTTCATTTCTGTGTACATGCATTCAGCTGCGTTTTCTCTAACTATATGGAGAATACATTTTAGATATTTTGTAGGTAGAGGGTTATCAGTCATGTTAATGTGCATCTAAACATGCCATTGGAAACTCAGCATAGGTGGTGAGACTGCATAGCTGTGTGACCAAGCAGTTTCTTGGGTTTGTACATTATAGAGTAAGCTATGGAAGAAAACTTTTTTTTTCCCCGCCAATTAAAGTTTGGAGGTTTTCCTGAGGGTGGGAGGGAGCATGCTTTTATCTTTTTGATATCCTAGGAACAGGAATGAGGGATATGTGCAGACCAAAGAAAATGAATCCTGATAGAAGAACACTTTAGGAGAAATTGTGTCTTTTCACCTAAAATATTTAGTTAACAAGAATAATCAGTAGCCATCCCCAAAGGAGGTCTGTTAATGAAAAAAGCAATCAACATAAACTGGAATTTTTCTTCTATTAGGTGTCTTTTATTATTGAACTAGATTACATTTCTTCTAAATAAGCATGCTTTAAGAAGTCATTTTTATGAGAAAAACTATTTCCTCTTCAATCCAGTTTCTTTTTGTCCCCTGCCAGTCACTCCCCCCCCCCCACCCCCCAACACACACACACAGAGGATATGAATGAATTTTTTGTGACATGTCACAAAACTTGTAGAAACAAGTTGGTGGTAGGGAGGCTGCAGCTTTAATTTTGCTAAAAGCAGTAGCATCTGAAATTCTTGACAGGGTAATCCCCTAGAAAACAACAGATCTCAGTAAAGGGGATTGCTTCTCTAAACTTGTTTCTGAAAAATAAAGAAGAGGGACAGAAACTTTGGGAGAAATTCATCTTATTTTTCACCATAGTGAAAGAAAGAAATACATAGTGTTCTCTAGAATCATAGAACTCTTATGGGGGGTGGCAAGTGAAATAGAATTCAGTAGCTTGAGAATTTTAAATATTTTGGGGGAGGTGTACAGAGAGCTATCATTCAGTAGAGAAACATATAAAATCATGTGTCAGGTTTAAGGAATTTAGATAGAGAGATGGTGGGAAGAGATGGTTGGTTTACGTATATCAGAGAATGACAAGTTGAAAAGAGCTTGCGTTGTAGAGTTCTAGCTAAACAAAGTAACACTTGTTTTGTATATTTGTATTTGTATTTGTAGTTTGCTACTCGGCCATGTACTTTGAACCAGTCAGGCTGAACCTTGATTACTGTATACAGTAGTGTGAATTGCATATAAGAAGGAATTTTTTTATTCCGGAAAGGGAAGTGGAATTAGAGCCTCTGGAATTTACTATACAAACGACAGATGAAAACTAGAGTTACTTATTCTAGAAATGAAGGAAGACTAAGGTTAGACAATGTTACTGTCTTCACATATGTGGAAGATAGTCCAGTAGAAAGATGAGTGGGTATGACTTATGTATGGCTTCAGTAGTCATAACAAGGACCAGTAAATGGAAGGTTGCAAGAGTTCACACTGCCTTTAACAAGCTGTTCAGCTGTGGAATTAGCTGGAAATAACCAAGCAGTGACTGGATTGGCATCTTTCAGAGATGTCGTAGGAAGGATTTCTGCATAGGCTAGGCACTTGGACTAGCAGGTCAGAATCTGACTGATATAAGAAAGAGGATGGGTCCTGACTGGTGTGGTTTGGTTGGGTGTCATCTCTCGAAGTGAAAGGTTGCCAGTTTGATTCCCTGTCAGGACACATGCCTGGGTTGAGGGTTCAGACCCTGGTTGGGATGTGTATGAGAGGCAACTGATTGATGTTTCTCTCTCACATTGATGCTTCTGTCCTTCTCTTTCACCCTCCCTTCCCTTCTCAAAATAAATATTTTAACCAAAAAAGAAGAAAGTGGAATGATTACCCCATTTGAAGGTTTTAACAACAAAGCTACCAAAGATACAGTACCTTTTTTGCTTGTCATTCATATCCTTCCCCAAAATGGTACTTCTAAAGACATCCAATAACATTTCAATAGTATTTCCTCCTTTTGTCTGTAGGCCAACATCATAATTATGGGAGATGCACAAAATGTACCCACATTCCTAACCTAGGACTGAACTAGAGATTATTGTTTCCAAGGTTATTTTTTGCTGTGTGTGTGTTGGGCAGGGGATGGGGGGGAGTAGTAGTAAGTCATACATCTGTAGAAAACCCCAGTATCAGATAAATGTTGGTATATTTAAGAATTCAGAATCTTTCATGACTTAGCCAATTTCCCAGTATTATCAGGACTTGAGCTACACTTTTTTCCTCAACTCTTGCTGGACTTAGAAGTAAGTGATTGACTTCATTAACAACTAGTTTGGAGTATTTGTTTTAGTACTTTCTCATTTGGATTGTCAGAATTTCATCACCCCAGAGGCCATGTTTCAAAGTTTCTCCTAGTCTGACCAGACAGATGGTATATCTGTCCCAAGTTGAGCTAGGCCAAACCTTCTCCCTCCTGTTCCTCTCTAAAATATATGGAAACACCTTTCTTAGATCTTTGCCAGCTGAAGTTATTGGAAGTTTAAAATGACATCCCTCAGAAAAATCCTACAAGAGTCCTGACTATGCCCCTGTCGGGTGTAGCTCAGTGGATTGAGCGTGGGCTGTGAACCAGGCATCGCAGGTTCGATTCCCAGTCAGGGCACATGCCTAGGTTGCAGGCCATGTCCCCCAGCAACCGCACGTTCATGTTTCTCTCTCTCTCTCTCTCTCTCCCTCCCTTCCCTCTCTAAAAATAAATAAATAAAATCTTAAAAAAAAAAAAAAAGAGTCCTGAGCATGTAAATCAGAGCTTAAGACTGTCTGATTATACATCCCATCTCCCAGACTACAGGGGCCTTCTGTTTCGTGGCGATTACTGACATTTTCTGCTTGTGAACGTTTTCTTCTGACCAAGTTGTGCATGACACTAACCTACGTTTAGATTGTCAAGACATTATTGTCATTTCATATTGTGCTGGTTATATCATCAGTGGCCCACCCCATCTTTAGACTATAAAAAGGGGAGGTAGCAGCTCTCAGTGAAATTTCCTGAGCATTTAAGTTGGTTTCTCTGTGATGACTTTCACTGCTTTATAGCCTTTTGGAAGCCATTCAGATATAAAGATGTTTCCCGTGTGGCAGCAAAATATGATACTGTTAACAATAGTCTTGGTTAGCAAGACAGGTCCTAGAACTGCTAAAACTGGTGGTACCTAGATAGTAAGGAAACTTGACGAGAAAGAAATTGAATAGACTGCTTTTCTTAGTAATCACAAATCATCAGCTCCATAGTCTCTGTGAGGGTCATTTGCTTACTATTTCAGCAAAGTATTAAACATGCACTAAGTAAAACAAATGTTTATTAAGTCCTATATGCTAGGTTCTAGTCTTGGCCGGTGAACAGAAATGAACAGGACACAGTACCTGCCATTAAGTGACTCAGATTATTGATCAGCAAATTTACTTTCAAAATATGCCTGCTCTGTTTCACTGTTAGTGCTTTATAGTAGATTCAAACTCACTGTATGATTTTATCAGGATTTTCACACAGCAGTGTGAAACAGAGCAGTGTTTGAAGATAAGTGCTCTTCCATAATTATAAAATAAACCACAATATATCCTGAGCAACCATGACTGCTAACTTTAGGCTTCTGATTCCTTTGTAAAGAAATCCTTAGGATATGGAGATTGGCATTGATTCTGAGGATATATGCCTGTTCATGTTCTATCTGGCCAGTGAGAACATGATCAGAATATATACCTGCAAAGCTATTTTTCCTTCAAGAAATGAGTGTTTAGCAGATGCTTTGAACTAGTCTTGAGACCATAAGAATGGGGACTTCATCAGGGATTAGCCTTCAGAATTTAGGAGGCATCTTGAATCTAAAGGTTTCCCCTAAATCTTAACAGTGGAAAATTTTTGAATTTTAAATAGCTAATACTGACCCCCTCCAAATCTCCTTTTATGCCAAGAAATGGCTTCAAACATTCAAAATTTTTAGACTCTTCTTCTACTCTCTCGGGATAGCACCATGACTGCCCCTTATGTTATGGTCCTTCCAGTGGGACTTTGAAAACATGCTGATATCTGCTGTCAATCTCTAGACAGGTTTCAGACATCTTAATGACTGAGGAATCGTGTTGATAACAAGTTACAGAAGTTAGCTGTGTCTTGGACTATTGGTAGCTATACAGATATGATCGCTTTACCCCTTCTACCAAGCTTAAACTTCAATTTCCAGGTTTAGTCATACGTGTCAGTAGTGAGTATATGTCTGTCTCATCAATGAATTATTGAATTATTGAATCCCTTATTATTTCCCATCCAGAAGCATCTTAGCCTGGCTTTTACTTGTTGGTTCTAATTTGATGTATTTTCTTTGGAGGACTTAAATATGGATAATTTGTTTTCTTTTAGGTTTTGGGCGGAAAGACGTAGTTGAATATTTGCTTCAGAATGGTGCAAATGTCCAAGCACGTGATGATGGGGGCCTTATTCCTCTTCATAATGCGTGCTCTTTTGGTCATGCTGAAGTGGTCAATCTCCTTTTGCGACATGGTGCAGACCCAAATGCTCGTGATAATTGGAATTACACTCCTCTCCATGAAGCTGCAATTAAAGGAAAGATTGATGTTTGCATTGGTAAGACTGTTCACTTTCCAGAATTTTTCTGAAATAGTTTGTAATTATTCTGTGTCTGAATTGACTTCATTTGTTAATTTGATCAATTTCTGCCAGGATAAATTTAAATACTTAAGAACAATTCAAGATTTAAGGTAATCACTATTTACTAAGTGTCATTTTGTGTATAGTACTGGGTTTAAGTTCTTTTAAGAATAGAGACAAGATTCCTGTTTTCTAGAAACACGAGTTCTCTTAAGAGATGGCACACACAAAGAACCAGCTAAAGTCATGGTAGAAGTGAACAGGAATGTTAGAGGGTAATGAGTGCAGTGAGTAGGCTGGAGTCTGGTTACTCCTTCTGGGAGACTTTCCAGGGAGTAGTGGGAGAAAGATTGAAAAGGTAAGGATGTCTGTATAAAGAACTTTGCATTCCAGGTTAAGGAGTTTGATATTGTTATGTAGGTTGTATGGAATCATTGAAGACTTAAGGAGGAGAACAACAGCGTGATGAGAGTATTTTATTTTGGAAAGAGTGATCTGGTTGGGGGCTGGTAGAATGGATAACATCAGGGGGGTTAGCTAGGAAACTGTAGAATAACCCAGATGAGATATGATGACGGCATGAACCAGGGTTATTGTAGGAAAATAGAAATGGCAGGATAAGCAAAGAAGCATTTGAAGGGGAAATCATCTATCACAGGGTTTGCCCAACAGATTGATCATTGACAGAAAATTATATGTGAGAAGACTGCTTATTTGAGAGTTTTTATTAACCTGGTTTTGACTTTTCTGAGCCTCACAAGTCTGGGATTTTGGACTCTGCTACCTTAGCTCTATTTCCTGATGCAAAACAGGGACAGTTGAAATTTCTCAGGCAGATAGAAAGCCAGTTCTGTGTGCTAGAAAAAGTCCAGATGCTCTTTGCTAGACTTGCATTGTTCTCCCCTGCCCTCCACACACCAAATCACTATTCCGTACCGAAGTTGCCAGTTTAGATTAGGTAATTTATAAAGATACAAAACAGATTACCTAGTAACCTCTGCCCAGTTTTCCTTTCCTAGGCATTGTATTGCTTCTGCTTTCTGCTCATAATCCTTTCCTAGTTCCTGAGTCTCAGACATACAAATAATTAGTTTTAATAATATAGCATTTTCCAAATAAAGTTGTAGATCTGCACTATCCATTGTGGTAGCTGAGAACTTCTAATGTGGCTAGTTGAAACTATTCTGAGGGAAAAATACACTGGATTTCAAAGACCTAATAAGATAAAAATCTGCAGAAATCTCAGTTTTCTATTGATTACAATATAAACGTAAATATTGAAATATTTTGGATATGTTGGGTTAAATAAAATGTATTAGGATGAATTTAACCTGTTTTTATTTTTTAAATGTGGCCACTAGAAAATTTTAAAATACATGTGTGTCTGCCATTAATGCCTCACATTTTTCTTCTGTTACAGGTAGGAATAGAGTAGAATAGAATGGCCATTAACCTTGTCAAAGAACGGAAGCTAGACTTCCCTTTCTGCAATATTTGCCTGCCTTTCCCCAGCTCTGTATTTATAGAGTATGCTATAATGTCTTTATATAACAAGTAACAATACAGAATATAGCACAGGTCTTTTCTTTTTATGTGCTTTTGGTTATAATACGCAGTTTTGATTTGGGGTTTGTTAACCCTGCAGAGAGTGTTTTTCTTTTCTTTCCTTTTTTTTTTAAGAATTTGCGTAATTTTTTTTTTCAGTACCCCAGATCCTTATTCCTGGACTATCCATGGGTTTAGAAATTTCATTTTTGTTATGATAGAACAATCTTTCTAACATAGGCAGTTTTTATTTGAAATGAGAAAATAAGCTTTCAAGCAGATTTGCCATTTATATTCTTATATAGTCTTATCTGTCTTTAGGCTCTTGTCTAGCAAAGGAAAATCTGACTTTGAGCTTAGCAGACATTTATTTAATGAGTATAATACATTAAATAATAAAACATTTTATATATTCTTATCTTTATAACATTTAGTGTACTGTCAGGATATGAAAGATTTTTAAATACATTGAGACCACTGGACCAGAATTTTTGAGAAAATTATTTACTAAAATCCAATTGTCATTATTACCATCTTTAAAAAGTAGTATTGCACCATGGCTGGTGCAGCTCAGTGGGTTGAGTACCAGCCTGTGAATTAAAAGGTCACTGGTTCCATTCCTAGTCAGGGTACATGCCTGGGTTGTGGGCCAGGCCCCAGTTGAGGGGGTGTGGGAGAGGCAACCACACATTGATGTTTCTCTCCCTCTCTTTCTCTCTCCCTTCCCCTCTCTCTAGAAGTGAATAAATAGAATCTTTTTAAAAAAATAAAATAAAAATTAGTATTGCTATTTTGCAGTGCTCTTACAGCATGGAGCTGATCCAACCATCCGAAATACAGATGGAAGGACAGCATTGGATTTAGCAGACCCGTCTGCCAAAGCAGTGCTAACTGGTAAGTTTGTGTACTCTCTGGGTATTACAGGAAGAATATAAAGAATGAACTTGCTAGGTAAACAGCTTCCTGTGGTTAATGACCTCGACTAGATTTTAAAATAGTGTCAGTTCAGTTATTATATTTTTACATCTAGACAGTTGGCATTTGATTCTTGTCTAAGAAAAGTGAAGTTTTGCGTTTTTTTTTTTTTAATTTGTTTTCCTCCTTCACTATACTGTGCCGTTCTCTGCTTTTATCTTTTTAAAAAAGTCTTGGGACTCAAATGAAGCCTTGCACTAGTAGCCAATATGCAATTAATACCGTGGGCAGCAGTTTGGGTGTCATTTCAGCAAATACTGTCTATTTTGTTAACTTATGTTTAAATTGTATTTTAAAGGGTTTTCTGTATTCATTATAAATAAAAAGCTATAGGCATAAAGAGATTATATTTAATTCTGTTTTTACTTGTATACAGTTGTCCTTCGGTGTCCACAGGGGATTGGTTCCAGGACACCCTCTCCCCCACCACAGATAGAAAAGTCTGTGGATGCTCAGGTTCTTTGAGATGTTATAAACCAATGCATACAGTTGACTTTCTGAATTCTTAGACACCCACCCACGGATTGAAAATACTATTTTCACTCTGAGGTTGGTTGAATCTGTGGATGTGAAACATGCAGAAATGGAAGGCCTTCTGCTTAAAATAGCATTATAATAAAAACAATTTTAGTATTGAAAAATCTTGAATTCACAAGAATGTTAATGCTTATGTTCAATTGGTGATGCTATAGATTATCTTTTGTCATTTCTAAATGGTTGAATATTAGATTTTGAGGGGGGGCGTTGGGCTTTTGAATGAAATTGTAGATACATTTTGTGTGTTAAATGAATAGTAAATAGCATATTAGTTTTAGATAATAATTTAAGGAGTAAAAAGGAAAGGAAAGGTTCTCCTGTAACTCCACCTAAGGCATACTTTATTAAAATTTTGGTATATTTCCTATTTTGGTTTTCCTTTTTCTGTGCAAATTGTTTTCGTATGATTGCAGTCACACTTGATTATATAGTATTGATTCTTTTTTTTCACTTTTATACATAGATGTTCCATGTTCTTCAGAAAAATATTTTTAAACTGTACAATATTCTATTGATTGACAATTTTCTATTTATTGGAAATTTATTTCCAGATTTATATACTTTAAATATAGTTGATTGAGCATGTTATGCATAAAAATGTCATTACTCTTGTAATTGAGTTTTAAAAATGTCTGGGTTTTTCCCCCTCATTCACAGGTGAATATAAGAAAGATGAACTCTTGGAAAGTGCCAGGTGTGTTATAAATATATACCATGAAATCTTTACCATTTATATTTTTTGTTTTTGCAATAAGCAAACTATAATAGAGAGTGAATTTTTTAAATGTTTGCATAAATGTCTTCAGTAGGAACTGAGAAAGACTAGAAATTGCTAATGAATTTTTTGTGTGTGTTAGGAGTGGCAACGAGGAAAAAATGATGGCTCTACTCACACCATTAAATGTCAACTGCCATGCAAGTGATGGTAGAAAGGTACTTCCTTTTCCAACTCAGTGTGTTAATCCCCTGGTAACATAAAAATGCATTTATCTTATTATAAATGAAAACATCTGATGAGAGTGCTGATGCATTCTTTTAAGCAGTAATTTGGATTTTTTAACTTTAAACCTTATTGAAAATAAACATTTAATCATTTGCTTCCTATTTGCAATAAAGAACTTACAAACTTGTATGCTTTTAATAATGTGTTGGGTATTTTAAAACCAAATTAATGACTATTTATTTAGACAATAAAGTTAGAAAGCTTTTCCTTTGGATTTTTGGTTTGAATTTTTAGCTTTTCAGACTTTTTTAATTTCAGTATTTGAATTTCATTATTTTTTCTGATTAACATTTCAGTCAACTCCACTGCATTTGGCAGCCGGATACAACAGAGTAAAGATTGTACAGCTATTACTGCAGCATGGAGCTGATGTCCATGCCAAAGATAAAGGGTAAGGATTTGAACCAAAGTTAGGATTTCTTAAATGTTACTATCCTTATAATAATTTCTGTAACCTTATAAAAGTCATTTTTTATTCTAAACAGCATAAACATTTGAGCTTTGATAATGTGTAGATTGCTCTGAGGATACAGGGACTTAATAAAACATTAAGGCAACCACTTCTAGCACTTACACTACACTTTAAGGGGCATGAAAAAATACCTAACAGTATAGGTTGTGTACTACATTTGAGGTGATACAGAGGGATACTACTATAGGAGTTCCCAGGAAGGGACTCTTGGTGATAGCTATAGTGATTGGGAAATCCATCGGGAGGAGATGGTACTTGACCTGGATTCAGTTCAAGAAAAGCTAGAGTTTAGGAACCATCACTCGGCTCAGGAGAATTAATGTGAGAAGGTGTTGCTAAAGCAGATGTGACAGCATATTTAGGAAACAGTGACTAGAGCAGCTTAGCTGACAGATGATTCATATAAGAGAAAAATGAAGGTCAAGATTGGAGTAATAGGTAAGAACCAGGTTTTAGAGGACTTGTTATCTTAGCCTAAACAGTTCAAACTTCATTCTGCCAGCCATGTTAGCCATTGAAGGATCTTAAGCAAGGGGAATGATTATTCTAATGAGAAGTCATAGGAAGTACATTCTGGTGATGATGGACAGGTTAGACTGGAGAGGGAGAATAGAAGCAATAAAGGAGTAGTTAGGGGAGTGAGTATGGCAGGGATTCGGGCATAATGGAGATATATAGTAGTGGTGGTAGATGAAATGGAAATGAAAAGATAATACAAGGTGTAGTTCAGTTTAACAATGGACAAGATTTGTTGAATGTCTGGATGTGATGAGAGTGAAAGGAATAAAACGATAATCACATTTTGAATTTTAAAGCTGAATGAGTGAGACACAATGATACACATACTAAAATCCAAAAGGGAAAATTATTTTAGGGGGGGAAAATTGAGTTCATTTTTAGAACTCTTGGTTTTATGAGATGATGATGGGAACTCATGTGGAGGTAACTAGCAGATAGTTGGAAATGCGATTAGGGATCAGGTAAGTAAAATATTATGTAGAGAAAAAATGGGAAGGAAAGTCATGAGTCTTTAAAGAGGACATAGAACTAAAGGCTGAGGCCATCATGTACATGTCTGGGGTAATCAATTGTGAGTAATTCCCATGGAGGAGCAGCTCACAGATAGGTAAAAATTTTAAGGTTCCACTGTACCTTTTTACGTAGAAAATTCTTCTTCCATTGCAATCACAATGAAATTAAGTTTTAGTTTTATTAAGGAATATACCTTATAGAATTTATCTCAAAGAAGAGTCATTGTTTGAGCTCTGAGCTTGGAAAACATGTTTAGAAGTAAGCCAAGAGGGAGGGGAATCTATCCTACACCCAGGGGATAGTCCTGTGTACAGGCATTTAGGGAACTGCAAGTGGTTTAGTATACTGTTATTGCAGGGTGAGGCTAGAGAGGGTCAGATTGTTGTATGCCAGGCTAAGCAGTTGGAACCATCTTTTTTTTTTTTTTTTTTTTAAGATTTTATTTATTTATTTTTAGGGGAAGGGAGGGAGAGAAACGTCAATGTGTGGTTGCCTTTCATGCATGCCCCACTGGGAACCTGGCCCACAACCCAGGCACATGCCCTGACTGGGAATCAAACTGGCGACCCTTTGGTTCACAGTCTGGTGCTCAATCCACTGAGCCACACCAGCCAGGGCTAGAACCATCTTTTGAAAGCAAGGAAGAACCAATGAAGGATGTTATAAAAAGGAGTAACCACACTAGATAACCTTTTGAAAAAATCTGACCATAGCTTGAGGGTCAAATTTAAGCGGGGGTTATTTCAATAATACAGGGAGCAATAGTAAAAGCCTGAACCAAAATAGTGGCAGTGTGTGTTGGCCAGGGTGGGGAGTGTGGGGGGCAGAGATAGATTTCACAGAGACTTGGGAGTTAGGATTGCTAGGATTTAGGTTCAAGTGGATGTTATTTATTCAAAGGTCACATAAACTGTTTGCTATTTAAATCTAACTAAATTTAATTACTCAAAATTAAAATAAGTATAGGGAATCTGTAATAACAGGTTTCCCCCCTCTCATATTGTAGTGATCTGGTGCCTTTACACAATGCTTGTTCTTATGGTCATTATGAAGTAACTGAACTTCTGGTCAAGGTTAGTTTTCTTCTACTTTTCTTACAATTATGTAAGGTGCTTTAAATACATAGTGTATCTATTTTCTATGTGTTTTTAGTGCTTGGTGGATATAGGAGTATTTATAATAATTATAAAATGTAGATGATTGATAGGTTAGCATTTACTTGAGATTTTTGAAATACTGTAAGATTTTAAATATAAAGTGGCACTACCATCTTACAAATAGCAAATTAAGTAATTCTATAATTTGTAGCTACAGAGAAGTTTCAAAACTCTTGAAAAATATCAGAAAGCAGTTTTTAGTGAATCGTATATTGTTAAAACCACCAGTTATCTTCGCAACATTTGTACCTTGGGTTGGAACAGGCTCACTGGGTAAGCTTTAATTCTTCCAGTATGCTGGGTGGCTATTGTTGAACAGGCAGGTTCCCAGAACTGGCAAGAAATTCCTTATTTTGCTCCCTGTTGGTTTAGAATAGAAGATAATATATTTTCCTTTGAGTAGTGCACCTAAGGATGTTACACACACCCCAGTTTTTTTGTCCCCCAGTCTCTGTATATGTATTTGACCATACACTTCTCTCATTCTGCCCCTTGAACATTGTTCCTTATTCTGTCAGCAGCTGTCATAAGAAGGTCATAACAGCTACTGTTCCTTCCATTGGTGGAGAAGGTGGATGTATTCTTTTTCTGAAATAATTGGTTTAAAAAGTGAACTTTGGGAATATAACCTGTTTAAGCTTGCATGATGTTAAATTACAGACTTAATAATTCTAAAGTCTCTTAAAAATTGAACACTAAGTATGTGGTCCCTCCCCCCCACCCTCAGCATGGTGCCTGTGTAAATGCAATGGACTTGTGGCAGTTCACCCCTCTTCACGAGGCAGCTTCTAAGAACAGGGTCGAAGTGTGCTCTCTTCTCCTGAGTTACGGTGCAGATCCAACACTGCTGAATTGTCACAATAAAAGTGCTATCGACTTGGCTCCCACACCACAGTTAAAAGAAAGATTAGCATGTAAGTATAAAATGATGAATGTTTTGCTAAGATATTATGATATCAAACTAAAAATTATTTCTTGTTTCTAGAAATGTTTAAATAGAATATTTTCCTTAACCATGGGTTATATGTTTTTAGACTAGCATATTTAATCATTTGGAAGTTTCTACTCATTCTGCTCTTAAGATGCTATGAAATGAAAATGTATTTGTATTGGTTTTTTTAAAATCAAGTTAAATGGTTTTTATGTGTGTTAGTCTTATAGATGGTATGCTTTTGAAAAGATTTGGATTTGTTCCTAACTTTGATGTGACTTTCTAATGAAAGTACCATGATGTTAAAGTGTTACTTGTTATTTTTCTGAAATAATTTGTTTAAAATGTGAACTTTGGGAACATAACCTGTTTCCAGGTTGCTGTCTTGTAAACATAGTCCCTGGATTTTACCATCTAATATTCTTTGGTGTCCGGACAGTTCTGTGATTTTCTGTGTACAGCTGAAGTAGATATAGTGAGAAGTAGCCTCCTAGTTTAGTTCGCTATACATAAATAGGAAACTTACATTATTTTGGAGTATTAAAGGATAAGGATGGTTTCACAGATCTGAGAAATAGAAGAGAGGAACCTTAAGAAAATATGTAGATGCCTCTTGAGATACCCATCTTGTCCTGAGTTCTCTGATGTGTGAACAAAGCCATCTGCTACTGCTATAATGTTAGTGTAGGGACTGTGATCACCCTCTATTTTTACTGAGAAAATTTCTGTGTTTTAGAAAATTCTCAGAACTCTCTGGTCTGGGAATATATTGCAGTACTCCAGATACCTTCAGACCAAAAGAGATCTTGAGTTGGCCATGGGCTACATCTGTGATTGAGTTGGGGATGAACTGGGTCATAACTGAGGCAAACTGAACACCACTGTTTCCCTTCCTGGGGGTTATATTTGTCTTTAGACTCCCAGTTTGGCTATTTTGGTAGATAATTTTTTAAATAATTTCAAGAAAAATACTGTGTCTTTTACTAGGTGAATCCTGTCAGTTTGACTATTCTCATACAGATGTAAATACTTTTTCTTCATCTAGATGAATTTAAAGGCCACTCTTTGCTGCAGGCTGCACGGGAAGCTGACGTTACACGAATCAAAAAACATCTCTCTCTGGAAATGGTCAATTTTAAGCATCCTCAAACACATGAAACAGCATTGGTAATGTTTAGATTTAAGTTTTTACAATACAGTAACCAGAAACATGCAGAACTAGTCATTATTCTACTTCTTCTGATGATACAGGGTGACTATCATAATGTCCTACTTTTAGTAATAGCATTGTTTTAAAGTCTGTGCTTTTTAAAAATTAATACCTGCTCATATATAAAAAGTATCAGACAATACAGAAAAATGGACAACCTGAGCCCCTGAAAGGCAGTGCTATTGTTCATTTGAGTATCCTTCCAGAAAAATACTTTATGTATATACTGGATATACTATGTATAATTTTATTATCATGAATGGTACATATAATTCGCTTTTTTATTATAAAAATTACAACTATTTTATGACTAGAAATTTGAAATCTGCCCTAACCAATGTGGCTCAGTTGGTTGAGCATCCTCCCACAAAGTGAAAGGTCGCTGATTTGGCTCCCAGTAGGAGCATTGTACAGGAGGCAGCCGGTCAATGTTTCTCACATCAGTGTTTTTCTCCCTCCCTTCTCCTATCTCTAAAAATAAATAAATAAAATCTCTAAAAAAGAAGAGTTGGAACCCACTGAAAATAATGAGAAAGAAAATAATCCTGCCACCAAGATAAAAATCACTTGGTTTTCTTTCTAGTATTATGATTTCTTTCAAAAATAGATCTAAACGTCAGTATATTTTCTCTCTCTACTGTGTGAATGAAGTGTGTGAGTAAGAACTATTTCCCTGATGGAAATAATGACCACGGTGGAATCACAACAAAGTAAATGAACACCAAGCAGTCTGTGGAAAAGCATTCAGAAAAGATGGGAGCTAGGAAGCATAAGTGATGGAAGATGGGAAAGGGAATGGTATAATCAGAGACTACCTTAGAAGCAGAAATTTAAAAGGAAGCAAATCCTGCCGTATGAATTACAGAGTGTGTTTTGAGTGAGGGAAGATGGCCCTAAATAAATTACTGTGTTTAGGGGAAAATTTAACTCATGTAGCCTTACTTATCAAATACCTTTTATGCTTTATTTTCTTCCTTACAGCATGACGTAAACTATGTGAAGGTTATGTAGAAACCTATCTATAAAAGGTTGTAGACGTTTTTTTCTACTTGTAAAAATTATCCAGGTAAAACAATAGCAAAGCCGCAGACTAATAAGAAATGCTAGTGCAAAATTAAAGTCATAGCAGCATAAAGATGATACAGAGAAACTTGTAAAGACTGACACAGAAAATTTTCTGGTCTGAACAGCTTATACTACATCTTGATTTTCCTAAATACTCTGCTATTTAACACCTTAATTCATTATTAACCTTAAAACATACTAGGAGTTAAGTACTGGATAGCTGTGGTCTGGGGGCAGTGTCTTCCAGGTTTCCAGAAATTACAGGCCTTGTCCTACGAAGGGGCAGAGGAACAGAGGAGCAGTTTGAAATGAATGCAGTCAAAAGTCTTGGAAATAAAGTATTTCCAGTCTGTGTACTATTCTATTAGATGTCCTGGGGAGGTTACTCATAACATACCAAAGGAGCTAGGCTCACCAATTAGAAAGGGTTTTATTGAGAGCAAAGGAATGATTTTTGTGACAGCAACAGCATCAAAGAATGGATCTGAAACAAAGTCGTGAAGATTGGATAAACTTTGTAATTAACATCAGGTCAGAATCAGAAAACAAATTTCCTGTGTACTGTGTAGTTAGCTGTATAAAACAACTTAGCTTAACAGTTATCTAGAACTTTTATTCTGTGAATTTCAGGTTGAAATTTTATCTTTATACATATACTCACACACATACACTGATTTAGCCATTCACTCTTAGACATTTATTGAACACGTGTTGTGTATGCGTGTCGTCCTGGATGTTGAGGATGAAAAGATCTGAAACATGACCACAAGATACTTAACTAGGTTTATAGTGAGTGCATCCCTGTCTCCTGTCTCTCTTATTCCTTGATATATCGTACACATGCATGCTGCCATGTCCAGCTTGAAGTGTATCATTTTCTACCACTGACATTTGCCAAACAGGTAATCGAAGCTCCTTATTCTGCTGGAATAGCTGATTGAAAAAGAAATAAATACTACTCGTCAACAAATACTGTTCCATCAGCACTGTTAACCAAGCAGCATCCAGAGCTGATGAGTGCTGTGTTGTTTCTTCATGGAAAGAAACCCCACCTTTGGGGGCATCTTATTAATGAACCTTTTAAAAATAATATAAGCACCATTCTCAATGGGAATAGTTTTGAGTATTGGTCACATTAATTTAAAATTTTTATCACAGTAGTAGCTTTTTCAAAGATGTAAGACAACTATAAAATTTGATCAGAGTATTTAGTAATAAGATGTTATCTAGTAAATAAGATTTTCAGACCCTGCCAGAATTTAGTAATCACTGCACATTCTGTCCAATAGAAAGTCTTTGAGTAGCAAAGTTTTAAAAAAAGTTGGTCAAAAATAAAACAAAGAATTAAAATAACTTCTTGATTGGACACAAATATTCTTAAATAAAATCAGTCCTTAATTCTGCAATTTAAATTATCTAGCATTGCGCTGCTGCATCTCCGTACCCTAAAAGAAAGCAAATATGTGAACTATTGCTAAGAAAAGGAGCAAACATCAATGAAAAGACTAAAGAGTAAGTATAATTTTAATAATTAAAAATTACTGACTTTATTTATTTATTTATTTATTTTTTAAGGGTGCACTTATTGTCTGGCTGGCTTTTTCTCTTTAAGATTCTTGACCCCTCTACATGTGGCATCTGAGAAAGCTCACAACGATGTTGTCGAAGTTGTGGTGAAACATGAAGCAAAGGTATTACCTTTTTGGTAATCTTTGGTAATCCAGTGAGTTTAGCAAATGAAATACCTGACTTTTTAAACCGTTCACTCTCTTATAAGTATTACTGTTTTCCTCTTAATCTGTACTTAAAAATAGTCCTGCAGATACTTTTTCTTTATCAAATTTTTTGCTAGAAATCCTATGGATTTACTCAAAATGAAATTTTTCTTATATATCCTTTATTCCTTTTAACCACCCCACCAGTTTGCCCCACCTGCCCCCTCCAACCCCCCACTCCCCGGTCCAGTTATCCTTAAGGTCTTTTTGTAACATTCTATATAGTCTTCAGGAAAATATCCCTAACTACAGAATACTGATTCTGACCTATCATATTTTCCAGTATTCTTTTCTCATGCCTTTTGTTCCTAGGTTACCATGATAACTCCGGTTATTTACCCCGGCCACAGTCTTTCTTACCGTCTGTTATTTCTGTGATTAAGCCAAAGAACTTGGAACAAAAAATGAATTATTTAAATAACTTGACTAAAAAAACATAGCTCCCCAATTTGGGAAATGCTACTCATATTGGGAAGTTAATGTTTTTTAGTTGGCATTTATACACAGTGCATTTTATTTGTTGAATAATTATATTGTCATCCAAACTGCAAATCATTTCTTACCCAGGAACTTTAAAAAAATAACAATCTGTAAAAGATAAACATAGCATTCCAGATTGGGGTGACAGTCACCTAATTCAGCAGTTTTTACAAGTTTTTGGGTTTTTTTTAAAGATACATTTCTTTTTTAAAATCCTCATCTGAGGACATGCTTATTGATTTTAGAGAGGGGAAATGAGAGAGAGGGAGAGAAACATTGATGCAAGAGAGACATCAATCAATTGCTTGTACAAGCCTGGACTGGGGACTGAACCCACAACCCAGGCATGTTTTCCTGACTGGGAATGGAACCAATAGCCCTTTGGTTTACAAGATGATGATCCAACCAACTGAGCCACATGGGCCGAGACAGTTTTTAGCTGCAGACCCTTGCCTTTAAACAAAATCATTAGTAGAAATTCATTATATAACAGAAAGAATGAAGCTACTCTGAATAAAGGGAGAAAAATGAAATAGAGATCCCTTTCCCTTTAGATCACCCCGAGGCTCTTCTCTAAATGTGCTTTGCAGAATAGTTTTCTGATCTGTCCTTCCTTGGGCTTTGCATTCAGGTAACCACTTAGAATTCTACAATTTCTTTTTCTGTTGCCTCTCAGTGTCTTAATTTCTCTTTGATTTGGGGAAATTCTTGATGATGTATAATTTTCATCTTTTCTATTGTAAATTACTGAATAAAGTTATTTCTTCTTGACTGCTTGTCATATCTCATTTGTCTGTACGTTCTGTAACTTTTCACTATTTGCTTTTTTGTGCCTGTGATGCATTACTAGAAGAATATCCGGATGCATATTAAGTTTGAGTTGTGAAACTCAATGAAACAACAAGTCTTGAATAGGGTGGCCAGCCATCCAGGTGTGTCCAGGACTGAGGGAGTTCCAAAATTTTACACAGTACTTTCAGTGCTAAAACTGGAGAAGTCCCAGACAAACCAGGTCAAGTTGGTCACCCTAATCTTAAAACAGAGTGGTACCCAAATGAAGTTTTCAAGTGAATGTACTTCATATTTTAGTGAGTCTTAGTATGTGAATAAATAAATTACCCTGCACATTTTAAATTGCTTTTTCAGGTTCCATAAGGCTGGAGGTGAGCCGTTATATATATAGTCTAGTTTTGGATTCATTAAGAAAGTTTTACTAAATTCCTGTTTAAGTTTTTCCCAATTCCATGACTATAAATTGGACAGTGTCTCAAAACACACTAGTGGCCACAGGATTAATTACTAACGAATTTAGTTTCTCAGTTATGTTTTGAAGATTTATTTCCCTGTTTGGGAAGGGTGGAGTAAGGATGAGATGGGGGAGTGTTACAGGTGGGTTTTTTTTTATGATGAACATTTTTAAAAGTACAGCCAAGTTGAAAGAATTTTATAGAGAATATGTGCCCACAAGCTAGATTTTGTTAACATCATGCTACATTGCTTTATTACATATCATGTTCTCTCTCTATCAATATATCTTTATTTTTTTGACACATCAAAGTAATTTGTACATTATTGTACCCTTCTTAAGTATTTTCACATAGGTGGCATCTAGAGGTCAGTATTCATTTACAGGCTTTTTAAAGTGTAAAATTTACATGCAGTGAAATGCACAAATCTTAAGTGTACATTTACTGAATTTTGACTAATGCATATACCCATGTAATCAAAACTCACCAAGATATAAAGCATTATCTTATGGCAGAGGACAGGACCCCCATCCAAGGCAGTCTCCATCCCTAGAGGCAATAATTATTTTTACTTTTTCCTATGTAGATTAGATTTGCCTGTTTGAGGCCTTTGTGTCCAATGAATCATATGATGATTATACTTTTGTGTAAGGCTTTTTCCTCAATATACTGTTTTGGAGACTCATCCACTTATGAATGAGCCGTTATATATATAACTGACTATTGTCTCTCCTGGGTTGTTCTCCACATTTCCGGACCTCAGAGAACCATAGAAATATGTGGATTAGACTGTCTTAGACAATGTCTAGCTTCGAATGTGGTAAACTTATTAAATGCTTTGATGTTAAACACAGCTGTTACTCAACATCTCACCATTTTAACCCAAAATTGAGTCTTCCTTCTGCTGTCAGCCTTCAGGAATTGGTGGATTTATGTTGGGCATAAATATTTGTTTTGAATAGGCTTCTTAAGAAAATAGTTGAGGATTTTAAATTAGTAGCAAATGTTAAATACATGATCGGATGATTTAAAAATTTGCATTGAAAGCTAATTTCAGCCTTTTCTGCATTGTTCAGGTGAATGCTCTGGATAATCTTGGTCAGACTTCTCTACACAGAGCCGCACACTGTGGTCACCTACAAACCTGCCGCCTGCTCCTGAGCTACGGATGTGACCCTAACATCATATCCCTGCAGGGCTTCACTGCATTACAGATGGGGAATGAAAACGTGCAGCAGCTTCTTCAAGGTATTAACTGCTTCCATGAAATTATCTTTTAACTAACCCTTAAATTTTTTTATACGCTACATAAGAGTTGGTAGTAAAAGAAATTTATTTTAGAATTTTTGGCTGTTACTTCTTTCTAACTTATTATAATTAATGTCCAAATGTTGCTAAATCTTCATTAGGATTTTGTTTCAGTAGCACTTTCTGCCCAGTTTCTCTGAATAAATAGCTGACTCAAGTTTTTCTCTAGAAAGCTTTTATGAGTATGTTACAATAGTAGCTATTTCTTTTTAAAGAAGGGAAAACTTTGAAAGGTAGATGTCTCTTGGTAGAGCAACCATAGTGATAAATAATACTGTAATGACCCTACTTCTGCACTTTTTTAAAGATTTTTCATATGTAAGGCATGTAGATTTTGTGCAAGATAACCAATTATTTGACTTAATACAATTTAACTATTCACCCCTTCATTACATTTAAAAATATTTAGACTAAATATTTATATACAAGTTATAAAAATCTACACATATCTTAAAAATTTTAGCCTAGAAATCTGGTCCCATGATTTTAAAGTCTCTTTGCCTACATCTCTATATTTTACTAGAATTTAAGAGTATCTGACATCCCAAAGCTCTAATGAGGAGAAATGTAACAGATCAAGCCTTTTGTGTCTTCAGTAGTCACACTTGATGAGATCCTTAAACCTGTGGTCTAGAAATCACACTTTGAGAAGAACACTCCTTACATAGGTGGAGGCTGGTTGATAAAACCTCCCAGAAGCTGCCAGAACTGTGAGCTAACTACAAGATTGCATTACTTCCCCACATACAACGTATTTGTTTCGGTGTCATTTTGGCTAGCCCTGCTCAGTTGCCAGTGAGGGGGATTTACAGTCTTGGTGGTTTTATGCAAAATGCTATTACCTACTTTTCCAGCTAATTTCTTAGAATAAAGTATCACAGTACAATTCCCAGATCAGAGAAAAAATGTAATTGTTAAGTCGTCATCTAGAAATGTTATGTACCATTTTATGCTCTACTACTAACAGTGTATGACAGGATCTGTTTTTCTTGTCAGCCCCTAGGTATTATGATTCTTAATCTTCTTGTGTGAATTTGTGTGTGAATTATAGAAGTAATAGATGCTTTTTTAATACAAATCACAGAAATACTGTCATGTAGCTCCTCCGTTTCCTCTTTGCCCACTAATGGATGAAAAATAAAGTGTCATTATTTTGCAGTTTTAAGATACATGTTGTGATATTTTTTCTATTTTTTTCTTTGCCTTATAACTTTGTTTAATGCTTTATTTAATGCCTGGGTAAATATTTTTCCAAATCAGTTTTGATTCTGCTTTTGATGTACTACTCCAACACATTTTTCTACTACAAGATAAAACATTTATAGTCTCTTCTATTATATTTAAGGTTTAATTTTTATATTTAAGTCTTTAATCCATCTGGAGTTTATTTTGTTCTAAGACACAAGGTATGTGTGTTTTCCTTTCCTGTGGGATTTATATAAGCTATAAAACAGAATTCCAGACCTGAAAGTGAGTTTAGATATCTTCTAATCCAACTTCTCTCATTTCGGAACTAAGAAAAGTCTGAGGCCCGGAAAGTTCAAGTGACTTACCAGATAGTTAGTTAATGTCAGAACCATGGTTAGATCTCTGGCGGTTGCACTGCTATATTTTTCCACCATTCTACAGGCTTGGTTACAGAGCAGGCCATCTTTCGTCATCTATTTTATGTTCCTTTACATTGTCTAAATCACACTTTATGGTTATTATTCACATTTACATGTATGTCACTTACATATGTTCCAAAAAAAGTTTTAAGAAAGTCGTAACTCTTTTCCCTCTAGTACCATAGGGATTTTGTAGATTTTGTAGTAAAAATCTACCCAAGTAAAAAAGAACTCTACTTTCAGATAAGTTTCCTCCCTTAAAGCTTGGTGGTTCCTCCTTCTAAGCAGGAGTTAATTGCTCTTTCCTTCTCTTTCTCTTTAGAGGGCATCCCACTAGGTAATTCAGAAGCAGACAGACAACTGCTGGAAGCTGCAAAGGCTGGAGATGTAGAAACTGTAAAAGTAAGAGATGATCTTACATTTTTTACTTTGAATTTTTAATTTGACAGTGTTTAATGTATCTATACTGTTAAAATGAAGAGCCTAGTTATTTATGTGTGCCTTGTTCTAAAAGATAAATAATGCTAATTTAGTTCTGAACATTAGAATCATTAAGTAGTGAAATAAACTTTTTAGTTTTACATATATTTCTGTAAATGCATCACAGTCACAAATTTAAATAAACTGCATGGTTATGGAAATGCATTTTGTTTAAAGAACCTATACGTTTGTCCCTTTAAAAAAATAAGGTATATCACCCTGACCAGTGTGGCTCACTTAGTTGGAGCATCATCCTATAGACCAAGAGGTTGTTGGTTTGAATTCTGGCCAGGGCACATGCCTGGGTTGTGGGTTCGGTCCCTGGTTAGGGAGTGTATAAAAGGCAACCAGTCAATGCTTCTCTCTCTCTCATTGGCGTTTCTCTCCCTCTCTCTCTCTCCTTTCCCCATCTCTGAAATCAGTAAGCATATCCTTGGGTGAGGATTAAAAAAATAAGTTATATCAAATTATCATCTATTGTTGTTTACATTTGACATACAAAATAAGAAGGGAGAAAAAACTAACTGTAGTCTTATTCCATCTATACATTTCTTCTCTGAGGACCCAGTGTTTAAACATAATAATGATGCAGTGTTGCCACTTTTCAGAGAGCCATGGTCTGCTTATATTTTTAAACTTATCCAAACTGAATTTTTTTTTCTTTTTCAGAGAAGCCAACTTCAGCTCTTATTCAGCACCCATCTCCTGCAGTAGTCTTACTTAGAGAAACTGGTTACTTCCTTAGATTTTGCTTTACTTTTCACAACAGGATCATATCTAATGTCTTTAATGCCTATACCAGATATTTGTGTTACCTGTTGTAATTGCGTATCCAGCTAAATGTGTAACTCAGAAGCCTAACATTTTTGCAAGAGCAAGATAACTTTTTTTTAAAGATTGTATTTATTTTTTAGACAGAGGAGAAGGAAGGGAGAAAGAGAGAGAAAAATATCAGTGTGTTTTTGCATCTCGTGTTCCCCGTCCTGGGGACCTGGCCCACTACCCAAGCATGTGGCCTGACTGGGAATCAAACCGGCAAACCTTTGGTTCACAGGCTGGTGCTCAGTCCATTGAGCCACACCAGCCAGGGCTAACTTAGCATGTTTTATGAGTTTTAGTAGTCCCATAATTTTTTTTCACTTTGGAAAACTTTTTTTTTCTTTTTTGGCAATTATGCTATTTTCATTTCCAAAGCTAGTAAGAGAAAAAAACTTTGTTGTACCCCCCTATTCACCCCACACAGTGTGAGTCCTATTGTAGGGGTCGTTAGTAGGTAATAAGAAGTTCTATAAAAACCCAACTGTATTGATTTGATTCACGGGAGATGTATCTATTTGAAGCAGTATCACCATATTTCCATATGGTGTTCTCCATCCTGAACAGACCCACCCTGCAAAGACAGTTTTAGATTTTTCTGAGAACAGAATATAAATGTTGGTCTCATCTGAACTTGAACATTGAGAAAATTTATTCACTATTCTTTCAAATAAAGAGATCTCTGGAAGTTGATTTAAAAGTTCATGGGATTCTATCCTACTGCTTTATCTGTGTAGGTAGTACAACTATTCCCAAATAACTTCAGGTTTTATTTTTAAAATAATTTAATTTTTCAAAGAAAGATAGTATTATAATTGCAATCTTAAATGTTTGACGAGTTTTATATTTACATTCTTACTCACTTAAGTAGGTGGCTAAGAGGATATTGACAGGAGGATTTTGTTTCTATTACTGGCTACTGGTTTGTGGAAAAGCAAATCACTTGAGTTAAAGGTAGTGAGCCACAATATTTTCTGCAGAAGTGATCAAAAATTAAGTTAAAGGAAACTTTAAGTTCAGATAACTTAAGTTAAAGGTAACTACTTAGTTAAAAGGCAACTAGCTGATTTTTTATTGGGGGTGGATGATAAGAAAAATACTCATCTACTTATATATGTTAAAGAATATAAACCTATATTCAGTATATATAATAGTAAAGACAAGACTGTTTTTGTAAAGCTAGAAGGAGTCTAGAGGAGAACAGATAAAGAGGTGAAATGGGGGCAGGAATTGGATTTCGAGAATAAAATAATACAGTCGGATTGAGAAAGACCTTCTCTCCCTTATTCTCTCAGACTAGTCATCAGGCTGTCTTCTCTCACCTCTCCTTTTAACATCAGTTGATAGAACTTTGTCTTCATGCACTCTTCTTCTATTCCTTATCTAGCTATAGACAGGTGAATCACTGGGACAGTAACATGAGTGCATACTATGTGCTCAGTTGTGTTTTGTGGTGATCCATAGACTAGATGCTTCCTATTAGAAAACCACCTCAGTCTGGACAAAACTAAACTGACAAGTAGGGAGTAGTGTGGCTAGTGACAACTACCAAACCTAGCACCTGGCATATGTATGACACAATATTCATTCTTAGAGCCTGACATCAGACCATGAGACGCTATCTCTCATATGGGACCCTGAATCTATATATCTAACAACATCTTGTTTGGATAGCATAGAAGAGCTTTATCAGTCCTGTGATTACACACCACTTGAGGTTAAACCCCTGAAAGTTGATCCTTTGGTTTATTGGCTCTAGGTTATTCCACTTTTGGGGAAGGATAGTAAAGAGAGTAAGGGTTTTTACTTATATTGATAATTTGACTTTTTTTGAGCTCCATGATTTTTATTACTGGTGTTGCTTTTATTCCCCAAATGCTCATGCAAAATACTCATAAGTATTTTGAGTGTTACCGTACTCTTACAGCCTTTCTCAGCTAGGCATTATCATCTAAACCAAAGAACACAAATAATTATTTGATTGACTATTTCTTCTCCCAAGGATGATACATAAACAATAGCATTATATTAGTTAATTAATTCCATATAGTGCAATATAGTTCTGTAAATGTCGTTCAGGACTACCAGCATCAGCACCACCTAGGAACTTGTTAGAAATGCAAATTCTCAAGCCCCAGCCAAGACCCACTGAGTTAGAAAAGCTGGAGGTAGGACTGAATGCACATGAAAATCTGAGAATCACTGGTCTGAAGCAGCACTTTCTCAACCCTTAATATGCTTACAGATCACCTAGGATCTTGTTAAAATGCTAGTTCTGACTCAGTAGATGGGGGTCTGAGATTCTGAGTTTTAACAAGCCCCAGATGATACTGATGCTTTTATGATGCAGTGTACTTCCACATATATTTGCCAAAAGTACAAGTTACAATTGCTAATAATTCATACTTAGAATACCTTTATGTAAATAGTAGTAGTGGTAATGATAAAATTCACCCACTAGTTTTAGCAAAAGAAGATGATACAGGTATAGATTAGAGGACCAGAAAGATTCCTAATAAGTGACAAGATGAAATAAGAATAAATAGCACCCTGACCAGTGTGGCTCAGTTGGTTGGACTGTCATCCCATAACCAAAATGCTGCAGGTTTGATTCCTGGTCTGGGTGCATAGGATCCCTGGTCTGGGCGTGTACAGGAGGCAACAAGTCAGTGCTTCTCTCTCACATCAAGGTTTCTCTCCCTTCCTCTCTCTAAAAGCAATGGGATAATGTCCTCTGGTGAGGACAAAATGAATTTTTTTTTTTTTAGATTTTATATATTTCTTTTTAGAGAGAGGGGAGGGAAGGAGAAAGGGAGATAAACATCAATGTGTGGTTGCCTCTCAGGCACCCCCTACTGGGGACCTGGACCACACCCCAGGCATGTGCCCTGACTGGGAATCGAACCAGCAGTCCTTTAGTTCACAGGCCAGTGCTCAATCCACTGAGCTACACCAGCTAGGGCAGAACAAAACAAATTTTTTAAAATAAATAAATAGCAAATAGTTTCTGAGGATGCTGAATTGATGAGGCAAAAAATAACTCAGACATTCAAAATTTCTACTAAATGAATGAAACAAGAAACCAGAATGTGTAGCATCATGTGTATTCTGGGTTCCATCCTGTAGAAATTGTGTACTGTGCAGAGCGTGAACTGCAGAGACATCGAAGGGCGTCAGTCTACACCACTCCATTTTGCGGCTGGCTATAACAGGGTATCTGTGGTGGAGTATCTGCTGCAACACGGAGCTGACGTGCATGCTAAAGACAAAGGGCAAGTACCAGCAATTGCCATGAACTCTTTCCATTATCAGACCTTTTTAGAAAAATCTGAAAATATTTTTATGATAGTTGTCAGCTCTTTATTTTCAGGGACATCTGTTCTCTAATGTTAGATTAAATTTAGCTTCTTCATTTTAGTTAAGATTTTATGATGGTTAGCATTTATAGTCAGACTTAACTTGCGTAATTCCTTATACTTTACAATGGCCAAGGAGATCGCAATGTCAGTGTAATATTAATTTAAAATTCTTTTTAATTTGCTTTCAGGATATTTAAATTCTTCCAGTTTATCTTAAAATTATTTTTCTCTAAAAATGTACATTTCCTAATTGTAAATATTGAGTATATAAGTTTGTTATATTCTCTGTAATTTTAAATATTTCCTCTTTGCCCTCACCCCAAAAATAATTCCACTTAGTCTTTCAATAAATATTTATGTTCTATAAAGTATAATCAGTATAATCCCTTGTAGAGTTCAAGAAATTTATCAGCTATATGTAATTATTTAAATTAAAACATATCTTTGTGTTGCATTACTTACTTTTTTTTCCAGAGGTCTTGTACCTTTGCACAATGCATGTTCTTATGGACACTATGAAGTTGCAGAACTTCTTGTTAAGCATGGAGCAGTAGTTAATGTAGCCGATTTATGGAAATTTACACCTTTACATGAAGCTGCAGCAAAAGGAAAATATGAAATTTGCAAACTGCTGCTCCAGGTATATTTAAGTACTCCTATTCACAGAGTATATTACATAGAATATGTTTGAGACTTCTGATTCTAATGTAAACTTAAACTAGTAATTATCTAGATTTCAGAATAAATGTCAGGAATAATAGTTTAATCTATGAGTATGTTTTTCACAGATAGATTTATTATCGTATAAAGTTGGTTATCATTGCCTAATTGTTCTCTGGTAATGTTAATTTTCTTATGTAGTACTTTAACTTCAAAATAGTTAATGAATTGTATAAAGTATAAGCTAGACTTACTGAACACTAATGAAGTTGATAGTACTGGTTCAATACAGGTACCAGTGTAGATATTTTACAGTAAAAACAAGAATAAAGTTTGAATTTATACTTTATTTCAGTGTTTAAAAAAACTAAAAATGACATACATGAAAGTTCATTTTTAATGAAATATTTTAAATGTAGTTTTTTGTATATTAAATATTAATAACAGTCATGTTAACCTTTAAGGTTAGAGTCTCAGTAGAAAATAGGTTTTTTAAAAATATAATTATATTGCCTGTTTTCTCATTGACCAAGTTCAAACTTAAGTCAATTCCTCTTTTCTACTTTTTCACATGGCCAGCATGGTGCAGACCCTACAAAGAAAAACAGGGATGGCAATACTCCTTTAGATCTTGTTAAAGATGGAGATACTGATATCCAAGATCTACTTAGGGGAGATTCAGCTTTGTTAGATGCTGCCAAGAAGGGTTGTTTAGCCAGAGTAAAGAAGTTGTCTTCTCCTGATAATGTAAATTGCCGTGACACCCAAGGCCGACATTCAACGCCTTTGCATCTGGCAGGTAAGGGAATGAAGTTTCGCACATTTAGGCTGGTGACTTCTAAGATTCATTCTACCTGAATGAAATATTTTCTACAAGTAAACATAAAGAATTCAAATCAGGTATCTTCTAATACCACTGTTACACTCTACAGTGTGTCTGTACGGTTGCTCTTAAGTTCACTTGCCCATAAAGTGAACTTCATATTCTTCACTCTGCTGGTCACCATGTGCTTTGGAACTTTTATTTCAGGTTACCATATTATTTGAATCATCTTTGATACATGAGTTTAGGGTACAGAAACTTGAAAAATACGCTTGCTTGAGCTAGCCTTCCTCATGGGATGCTAAAGCTTTCTTCTAATGAAAGCTGTTAAGCACAAACAGAAAAAAAAAAATTAACAGACTTTCAGAAGTTACATAAATCTCTTGCCAAAGTTATTTCTTGTATTAGTTACAGAATACCACAGACTGGTGGCTTAAACAACAGAAATTTATTTTCTCACAGTTCTGGAGATCACGATATTAAGGATTGGCTTCCCCTGAGGCCCTTCGCGTTGGCTAGCAGATGACCGCCTTCTCACTGTGTCCTCACATTGACTTTTCTTTGTTGGGCAGACGTCCCCGCATGTCTCTCTCTATAGGTCCTAGATCTTCTAAGAAGCTAGTCAGATTGGATTAGGACCTAGTCTGAATGGCTGCATTTTAATTTAATTACCTCTTTAGAGGCCCTGTCTACAAATACAGTCACGTTCTAAGGTACTGGTGGTTAGAGCTTCAACATAGGAATTTTGGCACACATTTGAGTACATAATGTTTGTTCTAAGTCTTCAATAAAAACTTGCACTGTGCACCTTTATTTTTAGCACACATACACAACATTGTGGCTTCAGTACAGCTTTTTCACCTGCATTGAAGATACTAGAGTTTGGACCATTAAAATCACTGAGCCACAGCATAGGCAGTAGACTTGTGTCATAGACATGTTTGACTCATACAGCTTTATCTATATACACATGGTTTAAAAAGAGAAAATAGTAGTGCAGGTGTTTCTGCCTCACTGTAACATGGGAGATGGAAATCTACTCTTCTCCCAATTCATTTCAGTCTCCGTATGAGTAACTGTTCCTAATGTTCAAGGGATGGTTGTAGTTATATGTAATTTTTACCTTTACATTCTTACCCCATGTAAGTTGGGACCTCACTATCCAAGGGAAAGTACTCCTCCATCTATGTGTCTGCTAGAGAATTTTGAAGTGATAAGCCACAAATGCTAATATGGTGAGAAAAAGCTTTTCTACTTCCACTATCAGTCAAGAGTTTCTAGTTCATGTAAGACTAGATGTGACCTGACCTCTGATTTGAATTGTGCTGTGCATTTTTATGTATATTAGCTTCTTATAATTTTATGGAAGCTTATCTACAACACTTAACATTATTATTTAAATGTGTTGTATACACAAAATATTTCTTCCCTCCTGAGCAGTATTATACCTTGAGACCTGGAAGCACTTTTGGATTCAGTGTAATACTTAGCTTATGGCAGTTTTATAGTTTTGTTTTTTCTTTACTTGATCTTAATAAAATTTTTTGCTTTAGATCCTTCAGCAAAAGGATGAAAACTACAATAAAAAAGTAAATGTGAATAAAATATTTTGAACTATTTTAAAGGTTCAAGTCATATCTGGTTTTATTTTGGCAAAGTTAAGTTCCAGATTTGCTTTCAATCTATGAATATGTGTCAAAATATACTTAACCATAAGAGTATGTACTAAGATAGGTGACAGTTCCCAAGATGACAGCTAAGAGGTTATGACATTTGCAAAATAGTAAGTTTCAGTTGATAGTAATACATAGGTCCTGCTGTCAGACTTGTTGCTCTGTGTACTCCTATTTTCTCTAGCAAAAAGCATGACCTTGTGGTCTTCTGGGGAATTGGAGTCCTGAGACCCATACTGGGCAGCTGTCTTCTGCTCTGTCAGCCACTTGTGTTCCTGACTTAGCTTTTATATGTCTGAGATCCTTTTACTTGTAGCTCTTTTCTGGAAGTTATATATAACAACCATGAAGGCAGGGACTTTGATAAGAAAGTTTTAAAAGATATGGGCATATCAGTCAGATTCTCTAAAACAAATGGGCGTCATAACTGACAGCTTCCAGCTTGAGGCCCGTAGGCAGATTTTTTTCCCATAAGATAAACTTTTAATAGACTTCGATGGGGAATTTCAGAATTCTATAAATATATGTAACTAATTTTTATATTAACAATTAAAAGTAATTTTACTTCTTTTCTAAATCAGCCGGTTATAATAATTTAGAAGTTGCAGAGTATTTGTTACAACACGGAGCTGATGTGAACGCCCAAGACAAAGGAGGACTTATTCCTTTGCATAATGCAGCGTCTTATGGGGTGAGTTCTTCATATTAACTTTAAAAATCTCTGAGATTTTCAAAGTGAAAATCAGTATTGCAGTTCAACAGGAATTTAGTTTGACTTTCTCACTTTATAGAAAAGTAAATATGAGGGCTAAAGATGTTAAATAACTTCCAGGTTTTAGTTGTGAATCTGCTGTAAGCCTTCTGTGCAATGTGCAGCACATTTGTCATTTATTGCCTTACATCTATCTCTTGTTTTCACTGAGCTGTTAATGTCTGTCTGTTGGCACCCAGGAAATTCTCATAGGAATCTGTAGGTTCAGATGCATTGTCCCTGACTTTTTACTTCCCTAAATGTCAAAACCAGTATTAACTGTCTTCAGTAGTATAATTTGAGTAACTGAGGAAAGCTGCTGGTTTATAAATTGGTATTCATCAGTTATAACATATGAATAAATGAGAAATTGTTAAAGTCATATTGGTTTAGTTCCTTTATAGAATTCTTCATATTTTCTAGATAGTTTCTTAAGTAATTTGAATGTCTACTGCAATTTTAAATTAACTACCCATAAATTATGATGTTGGGAAGAAACAGTTTTTCATTTCCAAACTAAGTATGAAAAGAAGGAAAAATAAGTGTATGGCTAGTTTCTTTTTAGGAACTGAAGTGTGATAAAATTTCAGACTGTAACAGGATTATTTTCTTTTACAGCACGTAGATGTAGCAGCTTTACTAATAAAGTATAATGCATGTGTCAATGCCACGGATAAATGGGCTTTCACACCTTTGCATGAAGCAGCCCAAAAGGGACGAACACAGCTTTGTGCTTTATTGTTGGCCCATGGAGCTGATCCTACTCTTAAAAATCAGGAAGGACAAACACCTTTAGATTTAGTTTCAGTAAGTGATGGGCTCTTTGAAAAATCTTAGCACTTTTCTCACTTTTAGAAATACCCTTGGTATATATAAAATGTCTTCATGATGAATGCGTAAAATCTGGTTTTTAGCCCAATTTAAATGTAGGGCTTTTTTGGTATTAAAATATACTAAGTAAACAGGATTATCAGTTATTGTATTTTAAATAGTTTGGGGAAAAGAGGTATACGGTATAGCTGCTTACATTAGTTGGGAAACAAAACAGCACAGGCTTCCACCAAATGCTGTTATAGTGCATGTGGTGCAAGATACTACCGGACACGGGCCTTGATGAATTTCCCCAGCTGGGGACATTATCCTCGAGGGGCAGCCACAAAGCCTGCTTCTGCTAGATTCCCTTCCACACCGCCTCATGCCAAAGTTCCTTTTTCTTACCCCACTAAAACTGTTCGTGAACAGACTTGCTCCTCCAGTTTTCTGCAGAAGCCATTTTCCTCTCCTGAGGGAATTCCTCAGGAGTCTGATCTAGCCTCTACCTCTGCTTTGGCCACTGTAACACAGGTGCCTGTCTTGCCTCCACCACTAGGAGATTGATCAGAACAATTGAGGGAAAGGGAAAAGAAATTCTTGAAGGAGGAAGGGATATGTCTTCTGCAGATTGCTTTCTCCGGAGAGAGAGAGTCCATTGTTACAAGTTACATTAAGAAAGCTAATTTTGTTTAGCTGCATTGCCAGTTAAATAGATATTTTTCAGGGTTACAGCCCAACCATATTTGCAACATTTTTACAGGGAAATGTCCATTCCATTCCAACTACCTTCAAAGTGAACTTTCCTTATTCAATCCACATATTCATTAGTCCACCAGATATAATTGGCAACGAAACAGAGTGCTTTAGAGAACATGTATGGGCTTTAGAGTCAGAGAGCCTTAGAATTCCAGCTCTACCATTTACAATTACACAGTCTTGCAAGTTGCCTAACCTCTAAACCTCAGTTACCTCATTTGTAAATGGGGATAAAATATATCTGGTTAATATGAGAATTAAACACAGTGATAGTGTACTTAAAGTCCTTGGCATGTACCAGATACATAAAAAGCACCCAATAAATGGTGCTAATGTTATTTTAAAATGTTGTATACAAACTGTGAGTCCCATGAGAGTTCTCAGACTAGGGGGAACAAGAAGGTAAAAATCAGAATAGGCAGTATAATTAGTGACTAACCATGGAAACAAGTACTGATTTACTTCTGGCTAAATGTTAACTAATTGAGTATTGGGAAAGAATGGTATATGTCTCAAATTAATGTACCAGTAAATTTGGGGACTTTTTTTTTCAATTCTAGCATATTTCATTAAATTCTTATCTTTGTTACCTCTCAAAATGTTCAGTTTTGAGGAATAAATATATTATTAAATATTTTCCCAAGAAACAGTCTGTTTCTTAAAGTTCCGTGTTTGTTTCAATTATGTTTGTTAAAGTTCTGTGTAGGTTGAATTACTTCTTTCAGAGTAATTGTGAATGTTAAAAGCTTCAACATTGATATTTAAGTTGATATTTTCAAAACTAACTGAACTACCCAGCAAAATTGAGACAGACTATAGATTGCAGGCTGACAGCTGGAGTGGGGGGGGGGGCAGTTGGGGAGAGGAGTCAAGCGAAAAAGAAAAAGAGAGAAAGAACTCAGGACACGAACAACAGTGTGGTGATTGCCAAGTGGATGGGCTGGGTGGAGGTGGCAAAAGGCACAGGGGGGATAAATGGTAATGGAAAAAATATAATAAATTAAAATGAAACCATTGATATTTTTAATTGTAGTATCAGATTTGTGGGGGTTTTTATGCTTTGCCACATTTAATAGTTCTGATTCTGTGTCTTGGAATACATGTCAGTTATGTTTTATATTTAATAACAATATACCTGAATATAATTTATTTGCTTCAATTTTTAAAATAATTTTTATATTAAAAGCAATTCTAGGGCAAATGTGCTGGGGTTTTGTCATATTTTAAAGTGCATTCTATTGGGGATGGTAGAATTTTAAAACTTGCTTATTACAGATTTTGTCTCTCTTGACATGTATGTTAGGCAGATGATGTCAGTGCTCTCCTGACAGCAGCCATGCCCCCGTCTGCTCTGCCTTCTTGTTATAAACCTCAAGTGCTCAATGGCCTGAGAAGCCCAGCAGCCACTGCAGATGCTCTGTCTTCTGGTCCGTCCAGCCCATCAAGTCTTTCTGCAGCCAGCAGTCTTGATAACTTGTCTGGGAGTTTTTCTGAACTGTCTTCAGTGGTTAGTTCAAGTGGAACAGAGGGTGCTTCCAGTTTGGAGAAAAAAGAGGGTGAGAAAATAACTTTCTTACTCATATTGTAGCGTATATTTGACATTTAGAATGCTAAAAAGTCATTTTTTAACTTTAACATCGTATTAGATTAACGTACCGTCATCTGAAAGTTTTAGCCTTTTATTCTTTTTCTTACATTATTATATTTCCTAATGACGCTTTCTCCTTCCACGTTGAGCCTTGATTCTGCTGGTCCACTCTTTAGATATAAATATGCTTTTTTAAAGGTTTAGAACCCCTTTTGGTTGAATAATTATGCCTTTATTTACCTCTTCCAGTGTATTATTACAGAGTTACAGAATACTTTTTATCCTGTCAAAATACCAAAACTGAAGATCATTTTTGAAGATCAGAGATAAAAATACACACACATAACCTGCATTCTCGAAAAGCTGTTCTCTTTACCTTTTTACCTGTCAAAATTTGTCTCACCTTATATCGCATAAGGTGAGACATTATAAAACTTTTTTTTCATAAATTGTTTTGTAAAGTAGTTTACATCCTCAAATACAGGGGAAATTTTTTTTAGTGGAGATAAAATTGACATATAATAGTAGTTTTTCAGCTCTATGAAAACTTATTTTCAAGATAGTTAAAAATAAGTTTTTTTAGTGAAAAGATTTTTTTAACTTGAGAGTGTCCTGTTGGTAAACTGTTTCTTCTAATTATGAATCTTAGAGCATTCTCTTTGCAGCTTTTGACATTTTATTTAGTATTATATCCAAAGTAGCTATTAATATTTTGCTTCATTTTTACTTTCTTCATGTATATAGTAATATTACAAAGCTTTTTAATAACAATATCTACTACTCTGGTGGTGACTTTTTTTTTTGTTTGTTTTGGATTTCTTATTTTCCAGTTCCAGGGGTAGATTTTAGCATAACTCAATTTGTAAGGAATCTTGGGCTTGAGCACCTAATGGATATATTTGAGAGAGAACAGGTGAGTTGATGAATTGTTTTGCTTGGTTTGGTGTTTTAAGGACCCTCATGGGACATGTTTGAAATGTTCAACTTGTTTGGGGGTGAGGGAGGATTTTTTTTTAAGAAACCAAAAATCAGTTACTCTTCTAACTTGGCTTGATCTTGGAATTTCTGTTCAGTTTATTAGCACATAAAATTGGCTTTTGTGTAGTAATAGTAAAATAACTTTCTTGAATGAAAAGTTTATCTTATTCAACCCTGAAAATAAGTTAACCTTGAGCCCCATTTGTTTAGTTCTGTTGTGTCGGTCACTTCCCACTATAAGCCTGGCACTTCACTAGCTGCAGTGTAGATGTGCCAGCGACATATCTGCGCTCTTCCAGAGTAGTCCCAAATTATAGTACTCCGTTAGAACACAATTACAGGGTTTTTGGTTCAGAACATACAGTTACTATAGACTTATACCTTAAGGAACTTCTGATGTATTTAATGGACCTGTAATAGGAACATATGAAGAGTTAAGAATTTTTGGCATCAATTTTAGGAAGTCAAAGAAAAGATTACTGTGAGCTGGACTGTTCAGAGAGAGCTTCATGGAACACGTGTAAATAGAAGAGAACTTTCAAAAATGCATTTAGTTTCACAAAGGGGGAGTAATATATTTGAGATAAAGGGATTAGTTTGATCAATGATGCATAAGTACCAGTTAGCATAGTCTGGAACATGGGAGAACCATTATATGAAAGGGTTGGATGTAGAGAGATGATGGAAAAGATAGAAAAGTGTACCTGAGTGTGATTAATTGGACAGTGCTTTTTCTTTTTTTCCAGTTTCATTCTTCTCAGATGCTTATGCTAAATGATAACAATATTTTGGTAGTTCCTGCCTCAACTTTAATTAAATTAGCTAGTTAGCTAATTAGCTGCAGCTTTTTATTTTCAGTTTCAGTTTAACAACTGATTTACTTTCATTCCTAAACTGTTCAAAAAGTAATTTGAAGTAAATGTGTGAATCAAATACATTGTGAGATCACCAATATATGAATGTCCACCAAATGAGTAAGTCTTCTAAACAGTTTTATCTTTTGTAAGATCACTTTGGATGTATTGGTTGAGATGGGGCACAAGGAGCTGAAGGAGATTGGAATCAATGCTTACGGACATAGACACAAATTAATTAAAGGAGTTGAGAGACTTATCTCTGGACAACAAGGTATTTCACTTTAAATCATTATCATTGTCAGTTTAACAGTTTCCATAAAGGCAGTCTTCAGTTTACTAACTGCTAATGTAAAAATCTGTAAAAGTCCATTTGATACAAAGAGCTTTGGGAAACCTGGGATTAAGTCTTAACTCTGCTACTATTAAGCTTCCTGAACTGCTGCTATTTACTATATGACCCTAAATAAAATTTTTGGGCCATTTTATTTCTCCTGATGTTAATACTCAAGAAAACACAAATTGCATTTTTTCAATAGATGTTAACACTTCCTATGAACCAGGTTCTGAGTAAAAATGATGGGTTAATTTAGATCAAAATAACTTATTTATTTACTTATTGAGAGAGGGGACGGAAGAGAGAAATATCAATGTGTGGTTGCCTGTCCCATGCTCCCTACTGGGGACTTGGCCTGCAGCCCAGGCATGTGCCCCGACTGGGAATCAAACTAGCAACCGTTTGATTCGCAGGCAGGCACTCAGTCCATTGAGCCACACCAGCCAGGGCCAAAAATAACATTTTAACTTCATCGTTAAATTGAAGAAGTGATTTACCTTGGAGTCAGAAGCACCCTATAATTAAAAGTCCTGGCTGTACAACTAGGGTTGAAGGTAATCCTCCACTAGGAAAAAGGAAGGAATTTTCAGGAAAAAAAATGTATGCCTGCCAGGATGGGGTCTATCCCTTGATGTAGGGAAAAGAGTACCTCTAAAAATTAGGTGATTCAAACTAAAGAATGTTTTAAACTGGGATTCTGGAATAGGATCAACTAAAGTAAATACACTCTACCTGTCTGGTAGGGTCTAGGGTAAAATGTTTAAAATGTGAGATAGTCTTGGATATTTACACTAGAGATGACAAAATTTTTATAAGATAAAGAGGAAGGAAAACCCATGGCTCCCTGAAATGTTTAGTATACAATATAAATTGCATCACAAATGAAGAGGAACTAGAACCCTCAGGCAGTCGTGGACTGCCACTGTGACTCTCCTACATTAATACCATCTGGTAGGGTAGCAAGTGTGGGTGGAGTACTTGGAACAAGGGCCATTGAGGAAAGAGGTGGGTTGAAAGGAAAGCAGGCAGGGTTCATACAATAAACACATAGAATCTGGCACACAGTAAGTCTGCACTAAAAGGCTCAGGAAATAGTGATGGAAACAAGACTCTGCCTCCAGCTGGTGGGTGTACGTACCTCCATGCCACCTCTTGCCTGACCTAAAAGCCTTAGCTATTATTTAGTGCATAAAGGCAATAGATTACTTGTCCAGCTATTTCAACAGTGATGAGTGTCTGTCTTCGGGGTAGTCCAAAGATGCCTTTGTCAAGCATTTGTCGAAGTCTTTATTCTGTTAAGTCTTTATTCTGTAAAATAGTCACTTCTATGTAGTCTCCCTGCTTTCTGTAGACATTGTAATTCAGCCATACCTATTAGTCTTTATCAGAGTTTGGCATGTTGGTGGTAACCCAGTTTTTCAGACCAAAACTCAGAATTAAAATAATCTCGAGGCAAACCACCATGCCTTGACCCAGCAGTAAAAGATTTGATCCCTACCCAGGAAAATGGCAGAGTTTTGGATTTCTTGTAGAGGTTAAAGGAGATTTGTTACAAATATACCAAAGAAATGGGGAGATTCTGTTTAAAATTCTACTTAAAAAGCTTTGTGAGAGTAACATTAGAAAAATATGGCTGTCTGGACCATTGATATTCAGGAAGTATGATAAATTCATTGCATTGAATTAAAGACTCTTTTGTGGGTTAGAATAAAGTATTCAGTAGTTAGTAAACTTTATGGACTTCTCATTCTAGGATGACTTAAAATTAGTTGAGGTCATGCAGGTTTCCATCGTAGTTCTTCCTTGTACTTAGAAAAGATAAAGGAACTAAATGCTGAAGGGGCTGCACATTTAGTAAAGGAGATAATTTGAAGAAGATAAACTCATTAAGAAAAGGGGATAAAGAATAGAAAGATTTTCTGAACCATTCCCACAGAATCCTTATGACTTATCAGGTTAAAAACTAGTAGTATAAATGTAGTGTGTTGTTCTGGTTTGGACCTTGGAACAGAAAAAGGATACTGGTGGGATAAACTGATGAAATCTAAAAAAAATTTTTTTTTAAGATTTTATTTATTTATTTTTAGAGAGGGAGGGAGGGAGAGAGAGCAAGAGAGAGAGATGGAGAGATGGAAAGATGTGCGGTTGCTGGGGGCTGTGGCCTGCAACCCAGGCATGTGCCCTGACTGGGAATCAAACCTGCGATGCTTTGGTTCACAGCCCGCACTCAATCCACTGAGCTATGCCAGCCAGGTGAGATCTAAAATTTTTTAAAAATTGGTAGTAAGCATCAGATAAATCAGATTATTTTTGGTTGATGTAAATTCTTTCTTTTTGGAGCAAATGAATATTCTACCTTCAAATTTCCTTTGATAGGTCTGAACCCATACTTAACTCTAAACACTTCCGGGAGTGGGACAGTTCTCATAGACCTGTCTCCTGGTGATAAAGAGTTTCAGTCTGTGGAGGAAGAGGTATGTTCACACACCTTAAATAAATGTTGGTTCCATAGTTAAGAGTCCTGGAGGTTTCCAGATCTATGTGAAAATATAGTAGGGTATTTTAATTGTCCCTAATTCTTCTACCTGGAAAACTGTCAAAATCAGCATTTCGGCTCAGTAAACCTTAACTTCAGTAACTTGGTTCAGCACTTCAGTTAATATTAACACAGGTTGCTGTCATTGGAAAGAAAATGCGAGTGTCGCCTCCCTTCGTGAAGGCAGTTACAAAGACCCAGACAGAACAGTAGGTGACACTTAGCCAGAAAATTTTTCTTCTAGGATTCTTTCTATAAAATTCATGGGTCCATTGAAATCTTTTTATTATTATTTTTTAAGATTTTATCAGAGAGGGGAATGGGGCAGGGAGAGAAACATTGATCCTTTTTGCCTCTTGTATGCACCCTGATCAAGGACCCAAACCCACACTCCCAGAACCGGCTGGCCTTCGCTTTGTGGATGACCCCTAATGAACTGAGTCACATCAGTCAGGCTCCACTGACACCTTTTTAATAGTGTCTTACACTTTTAAGAACATGTACCTTATATATGTGTGAGCTGAGCACAAAGGCACAAAATTGAGAGAGATTTAGTTCTAAAATCCAAGAAAGTCCAACTCTTGATGAAATACCAAGTTGTGCTTTATTAGGGTGAAATGAATGGAAACAAATCTTTTTGGTGTGTTACATGGTTAGCTTTATATGTTTAGCTCACCTATGAAGCCAGTTGTTTCTTTCCTCCAGTTTGCATTACGTAGTTTTCACCTACAAATACTGTTTTCAGAATGATAGTACCAGTGAACAGCTCTCACTAGGAAATAGTACTTGTGAACTTGCAGAACTCATTCCTTAAACAACAAAAATATTAAAAACCCACTTTATATTCTCAAAAATAGAATCATGTAAGTCAAGAACCATGTTCCCCAAATCAGAAAAGACATAAAAACTAAATATTTGAAATATTTTTTCATCAGATGCAAAGTACAGTCCGAGAGCACAGAGATGGAGGTCATGCAGGTGGAATCTTCAACAGATACAATATTCTCAAGGTAATAAGTTAGTAAAAATAAAGTTTGCTGGAGACACAGTTTTCAAAGCCCAAAACCATTATTAAGTTTCATAAGAATATAGTGATCTATCCAGCCCAAGAAGTCTTTGATATGGCATCAGAGGATATTTTGGGAAAGAAGATACCCTTGGAAGATTAAGTTTCTGAAAACCCTGTTCTTCTTATAACCAATAAGTCAGTGCTTGTTGACAATATTCAAGTTTAGGGATTGTGCTTTATCTTGGTAATGATAAGTCTTGTAGATTTAGGACTTTTTATAAAATATTAAAGTACTCTGTGGTAACAAAGCTGAATTTTTTTGTGACTTATAAAAGGACTTCATCTTTATAGTTAACATTATGCTTTTTTAATTTGTCCTGACTGCTCTAGGTTTCTGTGAGTCAGTATACGTATCACTTTTCTATAATTTTAATAGTGTTCCCTCGATACCTTTATCTTTTCCAAAAACAATCTTTTGAAAATGTTTTAGGTCATTCTAATAAGAGTTCTGTCTCCTTATTGATATTCAGTTACTCTTATCAGGGCCTTTTCCAACTTTGCTATGTTTTTCATGACCTGTATATAGCAAGCGAAACTACATCTACTTAAGGTGCATGATTTGGTAACAACTTCATTGATATCTTCTTAATCATTACAAAAATAAGATACCTGGAATTAAAATATGACAAATATCTAATACCTAACTTTTAAGCTCAAAGGTGAACAGCAGCATCTTTCAGCCGTTGGATTACTGTTTTACAATAATGTAGAATTATGATATAATATTAGATGTCATATTTTACAGTCAGTGAATACTAAAACTGTACATTGTTATTGCTGTGTTCACACTGTTAGAAATTAGATGATTTAAAGCAAATACATTATTCAGGTAAAGGATCATCCTTATGCATGTTCCTTTTTATTAATTTATATCATAGTATGACAGAATGACATCTTGATATTTCCATTCATGGACATACAGATTTTTGATAAGACAATTATGCCTATATAGGCAAATTTTCAGTCAAGTCTACTTTGTCTGCAAATAGTAGCAAACCATTTCTTAAGAATGAGGGCAGTAGAGAGAATATGCATTTGACTTCCAAAATACAGACACACTTTGCTTTATTGTGCTTCAGTTTACTGATCTTGACAGATTTTGCATTTATTTCCAAATTAAAGGCAAACTCTCCACCAACAAAAATATTACAACTTTCTTTGTTGCAATACTTTATTGTGGTGCAGAGCCAAATACGAGATATCTCTGAGGTATGCCTATAGTTGAATTTCAGAAAGATGTCCTCTTCTACTATAATGCTACTTTAATGCAATATCTAATAAAAATTTTTCAATGATAAGACTTTTATATTTGTTACTTTTTACCTAAATGAGATCTCTTTGTGCCAGTTGTTTTCCTTGATTTTGTCTGTGGCAGTATATTGAATTATTTTGAGCTCCCAGCTGCGGTCTAGGGCCAGCAGGGGGCTGTAGCACCTTTAAACACAGCTAAGAAACAGCTCTAAAATTGTGAAATTTGACCTTGTAAATTCTCCAAATGAGGGCAACATCCTCCAGACAAAAATTTTAGAAACTGGAGGGATAGAGAAAGGTAGAGCAAGTAGTAGGGGGTATGTGTGTATGTATTTTAGGAGTATTCTTTGGTGTGGTTACTTCAAATATTTTTAATTAAAAACAGATAGAGATAGTACTTTGAGCCAGAAAAATCAGGAGGAAAAAATATAATTTATTTTTAATACTTATATACAGAACTTAACATAACTGATTTGGAGGTATTTAATAATAATTTTAAATCAATGAGAATGGAAGGTTTTTTTTGTTTTTTTTTTTTAAGATTTTATTTATTTTTTAGAGAGGGAAGGGAGGGAGAAAGAGAGAGAGAAACATCAATGTGCAGTTGCTGGGGGCCGTGTCTTGCAACCCAGGCATGTGCCCTGACTGGGGATCGAACCTGCGAAGCTTTGGTTCGCAGCCCACGCTCAATCCACTGAGCTATGCCAGCCAGGGCCAGAATGGAAGTATTTTTAATCAATAATGGTATTATTAACTTTACATATGGCTATATATAGCTTTTTTCCCTTTGATGTTTTTAGTTTCCAAAATATAGCTGTATTTCCATCTTTATGGTCAGGACAAGGTATTTTTAGTTGACTTATTAAAATAACACATAGTTTACATTTTAGAGAAAAGTATTGCTCCTTCTGGCTATGTGGCCCATTTTTGGTTAAGATAAACAAGAAGGTAAGTAATTATTATGAGCTAAAGATGTGATTTTTCTGGTTTCTTTTTTATAGATTCAGAAAGTTTGTAACAAGAAACTATGGGAAAGATATACTCACAGGAGAAAAGAAGTTTCTGAAGAAAACCACAACCATGCAAACGAAAGAATGCTATTTCATGGTAAGATTCTTTTCCCCCAACCCTAGTACCATTCTCCATGTTAGAATAGTTTTTGTCAGGTAAGGCCCCAGCTACTGTGGCTCAGTTGATTGGGCATCGTCCTACAAACCAAAAGGTCACTGGTTCAATTCCTGGTCAGAGCACATGCCTGGGTTGCAGGTTTGGTACCCAATCAGGGTGCATACAGAAGGCAGCCAGTCAGTGTTTCTCTCTCACATTGGTGTTTCTTTCCCTTTCAAAATCAAAATGAAAAATGAAAAAAAAAAAGGTATTAAGAATGAAATAATGAATCTGTATAGTCATAGTGTCATTTTATTTATTTTTTAAGATTTTATTTATTTACTTTTAGAGAGGGGATGGGAGGGAGGAGAAAAATGTTGATATGAGAGAGAACCATCAATCAGTTGCCTTATTCTCCCTGACCAGGGACTGAACCTGCAACCCAGGCATGTGTCCTGACGGGATTGAAGTGGCCACCTTTAGCTTTGCAGGACAACAGCAGCCATCTGAGAGCCACATCAGTCAGGGGCCTCATGTCGTTTTTAAAAAATAAACATTACTTCTGTAAATTTTACATTTATATTTGTATTTTCAACCTCTTTTGAATTTGTATATTTTACAATGGGAGTTTATAAATAGAATTACCATAATGGAAAAAATGTAGGCATGGGAATGTTGACTATTCATATTTTCCTTTATTTAATAGATTTTGCTTATGATCACTCTGAGAAATTGTTTTATTTTTAACTAGTTGAGTTAAAGTTAAAATAAGATCTGAAAATCACCTCAGAAGAAAGTATGCATTCTATTCTTGCATTGACTCTGTCAAAACTACATTTAACTTTATTGTCAAGAGCTGTGGTCATTGAACTTTGATATTTTCTGACAACTTTCGTTGAATTGAGAGCACCATTACTTGTTATCATTGTTGACATTTCTTATGTTTCTGGGGTTTGTAAGTTGGCAAGTATTAATTGGTCTTTCAAGTTTATAGTAAATATGAATATAGATACTAGCATAGTGTTCATGAGTCTTGAAGCACATTACCCATTGTAGCTCAAATCTGCCTTCATTTGGCCTTGATTGTGGAAAATTTTTAGAGACCTGTAAAGTTCTATAAAACATAGCATTTAAATTTCACCATCCTTGGAAGAATGGCTTTTGCAGTCTGAATATCAAAATGGTATTTCTCATTCCAAAACCCTAAAAATTACGATACTCTCTTGGCATGAAGCAAAATATTTATGTATTGACTTAATGGTTATAAAGAATGTTTTTTCTATTTTAATGGTTTTGGTTTTTCTAATTTCAAACAAGTAATTTTATTCTTCCATATTTCTGTAAAGTAGAATTCATTGTATTTTCCTGTCCCTTTATGAACAGGGACACTGATGTTGATGAATCAGTTAGTTACATTATGTTGGCTCTTCCCAGCTCCCACCTTGACCCACTCCCTGACCTCGTTCCCATGCTGAGTACCTCCTCCCCTTTGGCTAAGCTCATCTTCTTTGCACACATGCAAGGAAGAAGGAGAAAGAAGTCAGTATTCTGGGAATGAAGGCACACCACATTTGCAGATGGAATCTGTTAAAGCAGGTGATGGAAAGCATTGGAATGATAGGAGAGATGAGGTATAAAGAGAATTAACATGAAAAGACAATTTTAGCCACTTTTGATATCTAAAAAAAGTAAATAGACATGGATGTTATTGTAAGACCTTATTAATTCAGCCTTGCTATATGAGATGAATTATAAGATTCTTCATTCTGATTTGCATGGATTTAGGGTCTTGAATTTGATAGCTGTAGCATTGATATTTTATGTGATCTGTTTATTATTTTAATTAAATCTGTATATGTCTTTGTTTTATCAGCTGAACCACCAATAGCTTTTTAGAACATTGACTGTCAACTCCTCTAAAATAGTCTTTTGGACTTGGTTTTTGGACTGTTAAGACACACTCCCCCCCTTTTTTTTTTCTTTTTCTCCCCAAATTTGGGAGGTATAATGGTTGTTAATGCTGCTTTTGAGTTCTGTTTACATTTACATTGGTGAAATATGTTATTTATGCTATTAAATATTTTACCACATTTTTTGCTTCAAAATTTTTTTTCCTATTTTCCTCCTCTAAAACCTAGGTGCTCCTTATGGTCTGAAAAATACGGTATTCTAAAGTAGTGAGCTGGCTGACAGTTAACTTATTATCCTTGTTTTCTGAATTTAACTTGTTTATAAGAATTTAACTTGTAAGAGGCTTTAGTTTTTGTTATTCTAAGATAATTTTAAATTGTTATTCATCTGTGTGTATTTTAGGGTCTCCCTTTGTGAATGCAATTATCCATAAAGGCTTCGATGAAAGGCACGCCTACATAGGTGGCATGTTTGGAGCTGGGATCTATTTTGCTGAAAACTCTTCCAAAAGCAATCAGTATGTATATGGAATTGGAGGAGGTACTGGGTGTCCAGTTCACAAAGACAGATCTTGTTACATTTGCCACAGGTAGGAGGTCACTTGTTCTCATTTATTTTGATAAGAATCAGATAAGAGATGGCTTCATATTTCAAAATTTTGGGGGTCAAGGCATTATCTTGGACAGTTTTAGGAATACAAGAGTTGCTTTTGCCCATTTCACCAGTTATTATAGCTAATATTTTTCTAATGGTCTTTATGGGCCAAGTACAGTTCCAAGCACTTAATATGTTTAACTCATTTAATCATTAGTACATTTGGTGCTTTAAAGACCATGGAGTAGATCATCTCATTGGGCATGAAAGAGACTTCATTTTGACTCTTGAATATTGTAGGACCATAGACTCTTTAAAAAATTCTAGTATTCACATGCTAAATCTTGTAAAGCCTAATTATTTCATAGCAGTGCATAAGGGAGTTCTCTTCCATTTTGATATGATCGGAATCCTCAATTTGTGATTTTACTACTTGAAAAGTTATTATAAAACACATCAATCTTTTAGAAAGTACACTGTTATCAAATAACTACTTTGTGTGCTCACTTCAGCAACACATATACTAAAATTGGAATGATACAGAGAAAATTAACATGGCCCCAGCACAAGAATGACATACTAACTTGGCTCTAATTGATAAACTTCTCATAGATAAGTAAATTAACTTTTGCTTTAAGATAAGTAAATTATCTGAAAAATCAAGTAAGATTAATTATGAGATTATCTTAGAGTTAGGGCCCTGCTTGTAAAGATCTAGAGCAGTAGTTATCCAACCTTAGCAAGCTTCAGAACTCCTCTAGAAGGCGCATTGAAATGCAGATTTCTAAGCCCATACCTTCTGAGTTGCTGATTTAAGATCTGGGGTGGGTCCCTAGAACTTGAATTTTTACCGAGTACTCAGGTGTTACTGATACTTCTGATCAGTGATCTAAAAAAAGCCGTAGAGTAATAGTTCTCAGTCTTGGCAGCATATTTGGAATCACCCAGGAAGCTTTAAAAAACTGTGTCCCACCCTCAGACATTCTCATTTAATTGGTCTCTGGGGTACGGTCTGGGCATTTGGGTTTTAAAAGGCTACCCAGCTGAATTTGAAAGGTTCCCAAGGTGAGAAACTATAGTCCTGGAGAGGAACGTCTTTTTTTTTTTATTTTGTTGTTTTTGCTTTCCCCCTAAATTTATATTTTATAGGTGCCTGAAATGGGCCCTCCTGGGTATGACCTTCCACCCACTTCTATTTTAGATCATAAATTGGACTGGTTAGGAGGCTTATGATTTCTTGAGATTCTATAAGTTAAACACTGCTGTTTTTACTTATATTATCTGGAGGCAAAGTAGTTCTGGATATCTGTAATAAGCAGTATTCTTGTACCTCTTCTAAACTGTCTTTGGAGTGGAACATTTGGTTGTTTGGATACTTAAGACTTCTGTGTTCTGGATTATCGTGGCATTAATTGTGACTGTAAAAGATAATCTCTTAGAAATGCTAAGAAGGTTTCCAACAGGCATATTTAGAATGAAAGATATAGAAAGCATCTGGAGAATAGAATCATCAACTGGTTCACCAAAATCTCCTTTCCTCTCCTCTAAAACGAAGAGATAAAACAATGAAATAACTGAAGGGAGGGTGGGAGGGTCAGTTCAGTGGAACTAAGGAAGACCAATCATATGCCTGAGGGGGATGGGAGAGTAACCTACTAAACTTTAAGTAAGGGAAGACCTAGCTAAGGAAGTAGCTTTTCAGCTGAAACCTACAAAGTGAGTGTTAGCCAGTTGGAGAGTAGTAGAATAGATGCCATTCTACATAGTAGAGGAAACAGTATAGTATGTGTGATGGCCATGAGGTGAGAAGGTTTGACCTATACGAAGAAAGAAAATGTGTCTGGGGCATGAAGAACGCAAGGTAAGATTAAAGAATTTGGAACCGTTGTAAGGAATTCAGATCTTCTAAGTACAGTGAGCAGCCTCTAGAAGGGTTTAAGCAGGAAATATATGTGATCCAATTCTTGTTTTTTTGGTTTTTGTTGTTTCTTTCCTAAATCAGTGGTTGCTTGGATGAAAATGGGTTGGAAATGAATTAGAGTAGGAAAAGGAAGACTAACTAGTTCAGAGGCCATTGTTATAGTCCAGGTGAAAATTTAAGAGGAAGAGAATGGATTTCAAATATATTTTGTAGGTGGAATTCTCTGGACTTGGTTGGAAAATGTCCTCTTTGCAAGGCACTTCATGGAATCCCCTTAAATCTCCTCCTTCCCACTTGGGCTATGATTTGTGCTTTTGCTGGGATACAAACAGGATGACTGGGTCTGCATATCTATAAGGTTATTACATTTTCAGGTTTTATAGTTAATTAAAATGACAAACTTTTTCATCAATGAGAATAGTAGTAGAAATTCTTACAAAGTTATTTTAAGGGTGAAATGATAAATTATAAATATTTATGTATAAATGCTTTAAAAAGCTATGCAATGCACACAAATAAAATTGTCATATGCTACCTTGTCTTTAGGGAGATCTTTTTTTTCCCCCCCCCACATTATAGGCAGCTGCTCTTTTGCCGTGTAACCTTGGGAAAATCATTCCTGCAGTTCAGCGCAATGAAAATGGCACATTCTCCTCCAGGACATCATTCAGTCACTGGACGCCCCAGTGTAAATGGCCTAGCATTAGCTGAATATGTTATATACAGAGGAGAACAGGTAATTCAGTTTTTTTGGTTCATCTTCAAAAATGCTTTAGAGCCATACTTTAACCTCTTAGTAATCTTAAATTACTAAGAAGGTATGTTGCCTTAAGAAATGCATTTGTTTTAAATAATTTCAGACTTGCAGGAAAGTTGCAGAAATAATAGAGAATCCCCTTATGCTCTTTACCCAGATTTTCCAAATGTTAACATTTTAATATTCTCTCTCTTTATCAATTTCTCCCTCCTGAATGTGTGTGTATACTTTTTTTTAACTGTTTGAGAGCACAATTCCTTTACCCTTAGGAACATAGGCATGTTTCTTTGTCCATAAATATGCACTTCAACTATATTTCTTAAAAAACAAGGAGATTGAGCGCGGGCTGCGAACCAGGCATCGCAGGTTCGATTCCCAGTCAGGGCACATGCCTAGGTTGCAGGCCATGTCTCCCAGCAACCGCACATTGATGTTTCTCTCTCTCTCTCTCTCTCCCCCCCTTCCCTCTCTAAAAATAAATAAATAAAATCTTTAAAAAAAAAAAAAACAAGGAGATTCTCTTAAAATTATCACAATGAGGAAAATAACCTATAGGCCATATTTAGATTTTGCCAGTTTTACTGGATCTTTTTTTTTTCCAGCTTTTCTAAAATACAATTAATCATCATCCTATGTTCAGTAGTCAGCCTGTTTATAGCAAAGAAACGTGTCATTCCCTCTTGCTCTTAGTGACACAGATCCAGTCAAAAACATCTCTAGATTGTGTTCTCATTTGGGGATGTGTATCCACATCACCAAAGTTATTAAAAACAGACAAACACACACACTTAGTACTCATTCCAGACGTGCTGGTTCAGAATCTCAGGGACTGGAATCAAGGTCAGGATGTTTTGAGAAAACGCTCTTACATCATTCTGATCCATAGCACACTGAGTTAGAACCTCTTTTCTAAGCATTAGCAAGTCTTATGGGAAGTCTCCTTTCAAAAATTTGTTTGCCAATATTTGAATTAATCTTTCTCTTCTAGGCTTATCCTGAATATTTAATTACTTACCAGATTGTGAGGCCTGAAGCTATGGTTGATGGATAATTATTTTCGGAAACTAACTCCACTGAACCTAAAGGCATCTAAGCAGCTGGTGGCCTCTTAATTTTTACTTCTTTGCTGAGAAAAATCATCTTGTTCACAAGACTGTGGCAAAAGGATAAAAAATGTGAAAGAATTTTAACATTCTGACTCGATAAAGCTTTAATAATGTACAGTGTTTTTTAAATACTTCCTGTTTTTTCAGCACTTTAACAGATGCCATTTCAGGTTGAAACTGGGTTTGTCTGTACTGAATAATTATAAACAGAGTTCACTTGAATCTTTTATACGTTATGCATTGATTCTAACAGAAACTGTAATCCCCTCAACAGAACTCATTTTACTAATACAGTACTGTGTTCTTTAAAACACAGCATTTACACTGAATACGATTTCATTTGTAAAACTGTAAATAAGAGCTTTTGTACTAGTCCAATATTTATTTACATTGCTTTGTAATATAAATCTGTTTTAGAACTGCAGCGGTTTACAGGTTTTTTTCATAAGCACCTCTCATCTGCTCTTCATCTTGCATCATCATGACTGAGTGATCTTTGTGTTAGAATTCAGAGGCTGAGTTGAGTTGTCAGCAGAGACTGCCAGCTGGGAAAGATTTATTTATCACATTTAATTTGCTGATGGAAGCATTTATCACTCATTAGAAATCTTTCCCATTTAAGAGCTTGTTTCGTGAATTCTCTTCGGATTTAATTTGTGCTGCTTTTGTATGTATAAGACACATTCCAAAGAGCTCTAACTGTAATAGTCCTGATTATTATAGATGCATCTTTACTGACATCAAACTCTGGGTTTCACATTGGAAAAATTGCTCATGTCCTTTTGTGAAAATTGGAGCAAGTGCTTTTATTTTTTAGACAGGTTCAAGTCCTGCCACTGAACTATTATGATGTTCTTTTCGTGGAATATAAATAGAAAGTTAAATTTCAGAGGTAGGAATGGTAATCTTGAATAATTTTCCAATATGTTCTAATCACCTTAGATGTAAATGGAAAAGAATAGCAAATGGGAATGCATGGGTTTTTTGTCCTAAGTATTTTTTTCCTGTTCTTTTTCCTTGGCCTTACTGTCATACTTACAGCCAGTCTGTGCACCATAGGTTAGCCCCACCAGAACATGAAATGTAGGTGTCGCAGCTCTCTCCTAGGCTCCTGATGGGCAGGGGCAGTGAGAAAGGTGCGTTCTGCTCTGGGTCCCCTCATAACGTTACACCCAGTTGGAAATACGCTGTGCGCACCACATGATGACCAGACTTGCTTGACAGTTGTGGAGAGAATGCTGTCCTATAAAATGCCATTCCTGTTTTCTAATGCAGAATGTCTTTTCCATGAAAAATGCTAAAGCATCTTGTTACAGAGGTGTAACAGCTTGTCAATCTGTTGATTCTAGCTTCCTCATAAGTCAAGGCAAGATTTTTACCCGCTTCCATCTTTGTAAATGAGGACGTTCCCATTCACTCTGTACCAGTTCACCTTTGTTTTCCATTTTATTCAGTCTCTGATTGGCCCTTTAAGGTGACTTGTATATAAAGTGCTAGAAAATCATGTTCCTTGTCTTAAGTAAGAATCAGAGTAAATGCATATCTGGAGTTTCTATGATGTAAATTGTGGTTATTATTTAAGAGGTCAATTCCTGGCCTTTAAGTGATTTTATACAGTTCTCTAATAATTGCAAACATGATCCTAAAGTCATTTCTGAGAACTCAAATGGACTATGCCAAATTTTATATCATTTTTCAGGTTCTGGAAGCTTCCAGATTTTATAATTAGAAGATAATGAGATGAGTTAATGGAGTTTATATTTACATACCTTGTCTCTCAACATTTAGTCCATAATCTTCACCCTATGAGTGAATCGAATTGCTTATCATGTAAAATTATCGTGGTCTATGAGTTTACAGTATTGCAGCCTGTGTTGTTTCATCTAATCCATTGCTTAACTAGTATGATGTTTCTCTACAAATGATTATATTGTGGTTAATATGTTAGCATGGCAGTACTTTCAGTTAGCTTTTCGTTTGTTAGGAGGTGGAAGGGGGGTTGGAGGGGCTAGGGGATTTTTTTGGAGTTTTTGCATGAAATATCTTACTTTATAATGATGAAATTGCTTTTTCTTTTGTGAATTTTTTTGAAATGAGACTTAACTTTTTGTGTGAGTAGGACTATTATATCCACCTTGAGTGTCTTTCTTGTACTGTATCACATTCCATACCGTCATTTAATTCTTAATAAACTGTTCGCTTGTTTTTCCAGATAATTACTGGAGTAGTGTAAATGTGTGGAATGGACTGTGAGAAAATGGATAAGATTACAATAAACCACAGTTGCAGGAAAACATTGTGTGTCTGAGTGTGATGGTGGTAAAGAATGCAGTTTCAAGGCTGAAGTGTTGAGTGTTGTGGCCATGCCTGCTCGTTTGCTTTAAGATTGAAGGCAGCGGTGGGACACTTTCAGGTACTTAGTCCATCCAACAGACTTTTTGTCAAACCTTAAAGCGCATTCATGGGAATTCTATCCTCTCAACTTATAAAGGGGAATATATTTTTGTTTTCTATATTATATAAAAATTCTTTTTAAGTTTTAAAATCTTAAAGTTAGTGGTATTTGTTACCCTTAAAGTGTAGTAAATGTATTTTCAATTTCAGTGTGCTAAGTGTCCATGTGTGTGATCAATTTTCTGCTTTCCATAGTAAGAGATAATGGTGCAAATAACCCATAAATCATGGCTTTGAAATATTTTTCAGTAGCTTTATCTTCCTACTTCAGATAGGATAATATTAAAGTGTTTGCCTGCTCCTAAGCATGTATTCCTAGTGTGTGAAATGATCCAGTTGTTTGTGAGGAAACAGAGAAAGAAAACATGCAAATAAATTTCCCTAAGATTTTGTGATTAGTATTCCTGACTTGCTTTTTACCTACTGTCCTGTCCTGTTAGAGGACTAGAGTAACAGAGGAGCAAGTTGTAGTGCCCATCCTTCAGGACAACTGTCGTATTTTTAAAGTTGGACTGTAGTGTGTCCTTTTCACTGTCTCCTGAATTTTTACCGCCCATCTCCCTTTTCGTGCTTGCCAGCTTAGGCAGACTGTGACCTAAAATTACTTATGCCTTCTTAGAAGGCTCTTGCTTTCCACATACAAGCCAGTGTCTACTCCAGTTCATTTTCCACCCGCACTGGTCGTCCTTGTCACACAAGTATATACAGAACTCCCAGCATGGCCTGCACAAATACTGCTTTGCAGGCGGGGTTGGTGTGCAAACTTCGCTGCCAACCCATGGAGAGAGAAAAAACCTAGAGGAAACTTAGAGCAGTTAGATATTGCTGCATTGTTTTTAATTTCTTTAACAAAAATATTGGTCTGCAACAAATATTTTTTAAAAATTGGTCCTTCAGATAATTTGAAAAGTCTAAGAAATCTGTTTGTTTAACATTAAACCCATCACTTAACACCTCCCAGCACACAATAATTTCTCAGAAAATTTTCATTGAGTCAATAAATAAGTAGTGATTAAGTAGGCTGTATGGTCAAATGGATCTGGATTTGAATCTTACCCTATCCCTCACAAAATGTGTGGTCTTGAACAAATTACGTGATCTTGATAAGCTTTACAGTATTTAAAGGGTTGTTGAGAGAACTAAATGATATTCTGTATGTGCCAGTAAGTGCAATACTTGGCAATAACTGGTTATTGTAATTAATATTATTATATCCCTGTAGGTTAAAAGAAAAAAGAAAATAATGGACTTCCTATTTACACATGAAAAGCAGTTGTAACACAGCATGAAAAGACCCCATTTATAACATCAAATATATTTAATATATAAGAATAAACAATAAAAATATTTGTTACTTAGAGATAGAAATAAGGCTGTCACAAATAGAATACCATGTGCTATTCTTGAACAAAAAGATTCAGTATTATAATGATTTCATATAGCTTTACTTTAATAACATACCAACCCTTTTGAAGGTAGGGGTAGGAAACTATATAGACTGATTCTAAAACTACTATGAAAAACAAGTGTACAAAGATTCTTATTTAAAAATGTCACGGAAAGGAGTACTGAAGGGCTGCTAGCCATATCACAAAAATATTTTAAAACTATTAAAACAGTAATATTACTGTCAGTATTTAGCTAGCAAAGGGAACTAGACATCAAGCTTAATAAAATAGGGAAGATAAGCCTGCTTCCTCGGCCAGAAAGCCACAGCTTCCCACTTGATTACACCATTGCTGGACTGGGGTGATTAACACTCCTCCCTTTCCCCTTCCAGTACTGGATTGCTAAGGGACATGGGGGAGGTGCTGGGCCAAAGAGGCCTGCCAGCCTATCTAGGGGTTGTAAATCCATCCAAAACCCATGAAAGTTTGGGAAGTTTATTGGCCAATTTGAAAAGGCACCTGGTCTATCCCAAGCCCAAGCTGGTACAGTCCTAGTGGAACAAAGAAGCTCTCTCTTACCCAGGAGCATGTGACCCTGTGGCTCCGGCAGCTACCCAGACTTGCAGCAGACGGCATGGGCTCCAAAATGACTCAGCTCGCTCTCTGTTGCCCACCTGGTGATATACTCAGCTATTCATTTGTGCACTCTCTCACCCAGGAGCATGCAACCATGTGCATCTAGCAGCCACCAGGCCTGCAGCAGATGGCATGGGCACTGGAAGGACTAAGTGCTCTCTCACCCGCCCCAAAACGCACTTGGGCCAAGCTTTCATGCGTTCTCTCATAGCCATGTGGCCTTAGCAGCCACCTGGACTCCACCACCCAGAGCAGTCCGGAACAAGCTAAGAGTTGCCTGGATGAACAAGCTGGCTGGATGTAGCAGCCACCTACAGGCTCCAAAGGACTAAGCCTTAATATGAAGCAGAAACAGTGGATACTGGCTTGCTTTGGCCTTGTGGAGGACACAGACTTTTTTCACAGCAAGACAGAGGGAAATGGGACATTGGAAATCCAGAGGCAGCTTCTATTTCCACACAGATAAACCATGACACACCACAGTTTCCCATGTGTGGGTCCTTGGAATACTTTCCTTGTGGTCCCACAGAACAGACTAATTTCCACTGACAACAGTTATACCAGCACATAAGCTAAGCGGTGAAATAGAAGACAGAATCCAGCCCTGGCTGGTGAGGCCCAGGGGGTTACGTGCCAGTCTGCAAACCCAAAGGTCACTGGTTCAGTTCCAAGTCCGAGCACATTCCTAGGTTGCAGGCTAGTTCCCCAGTTGGGTGTGTGAGAGGCAGCAGATCAATGTTTCTCTCGCACATCAATGTTTCCCTCTCCCTCCTTCCCTTTCCCTTGCTCTAAAAAATAAATTAAAATCTTTTAAAAAAGACAGAATCCAGAAATGGCCTCAAATCCACAGTGTATGGTAAGGACAGTTTATTACGAATTTGTGGGAAAGATAATGGTCTTGGAACAACTGAAGAGCCATCTGGGAAAAATAAAGTTGGACCCAGTCATTATTCTCTACATCAAAATATTTCAGATGAGTCAAACATGAAATGGCAGAAAATGAAACTACCAAATTATAAGAAATAGAATGGTGTTACTAACGACCCTTCTAATTATAATGCAAAACCCAGAAGCTGTAAATGAAAAGACTGATACAACCAACTTATAAAAATTCTATCTGCAACCAAAAAGCTAAATGGCAAGTTGTGAGTGCATGTAACAGACAAGGAATTGATACTTTTACATATAAAAAAAGTGAGAAGCAAAATGAATAATACATAAAGAAAAAAAATGGCATTTAAAGAGATACAAGTTAATTATATACTGTGATACCATTTTCCACTTCTCCATTAGTGAAGATCAAGGAGTAATATTTAAAATACTGAACACCCAGATGCCAGTCTTGTTAAGTAGACCCGATTGTGAGAGGTTGTGGGTGCAGAAGTGTGCTGATAATCAACCACCCCCATAGTCCCACTGGTGTGTTACAGCTAGCTACCTATCAGCCCTAGTGGAGAATACCTCTCTCACATCGCTGAAAAACAAACTCTACAAGGAAAACTGAGCAGTATTTGCCCAAATCTTGATATACACTATGAGTAAAAGGCCCCATGATAAGGAAATACATCAGTGTTATCTGAAGAGGTTATAAACAGCACATGTATTTGTCAGTAAGGGAATGGCTAAATAAATTATAGTGCATTCATACGCCAGAAAGTCTGGAGTCAGGAAAAGAATAAACCAGGCCTATGAACTGATCAAGGTAGATTATTAAATGGGAAAAAAGGCAAGGTTCAGAACAATGTGTAAGTTACCATTGTACAAAAATTATTACAAATAACATTAATTTGTGCATAAGCTGCCTCTGGGGGAAGTGCAAGTAAATGGTAAGTAACTCGAAGAGATGACCTGGGTGGCAGAAGACAGGGAGGGAATGAAAGCTCACTTTCCGTTCTGTATTCATATGGTATTTAGAACTTTTCACTATGTGTACTCACTTAAAAATGTAGTATGTTTAAAGATGAGATTTCAGTTAGGATACCTAAGGGTTTTATTGAGCTGTAAGTCTGCAGAAGTGTGAGCAAAACTGAATTAAGTTTCCCCAAACCTGCTTTATCTCAGTCTTCCTCCTCTTATCATGGCCTCTTTATTCTTTCAGTTGTTCAAGGCAGAAACTTTGGAGTCATGTACTGTCCCTCACAGCCCACAGCAAACCACTTAGTCCCCTGTTTTCACCTTGTCCCCCTCTCCCTGACCCCAGTCTGTTTCAGCTCAGGAGCCAGAGTGCTCCTGTTGAGGCATAAATGCACTGTCGTGCCTTTTCCTCACAGCTCTGCAGCGACTCCCCGTGTCACTTGGACTGAAAGAGTGCCTGGTTTGACATACCACGTGACCTGCCTCTGCACCCCTGACACTTATTTCCCACGCGCTTCTGGCCACTCCAGCCCTCTCCTGAATGTGCAGGCACTCTCCCCAACCTCCCACCTTTGCAGGTGCTAGTTCTGCTGCCCAGGATGCTCTTCCCTGAGCATTCCCTAGGACGTACTCCCCAACTTCCTTCCTGACTTTTTAAATGTCAGCCTTGTCAGGGAGGCCTTCCAGGACTACCTTTTGGAAACCTTTTTTCCACCCTTCCCTTTCTCCCCCAACTCACTCCCAATTCTCCTTACCCTGCCCTATTTTGTCCCTATAAAAATAAACAAGTTCTACACTCAGCATAATTTGCTTATTTATTACATTTATTGTCCATCTTGCCCCACTACAAAGGTAAACTTCACAAGGATGGATTCCACTGATGTAGCACAGTCTGGAGCAGTGCCGTGCCTGTAGATGGTGCTCAGTGAGCACGTGTTAAGGGAGTGAATGGGCTTGTATGATCTTCATTCAGTTCCCTTAAAGTCGACTCACCATTACATGGAGACAGCAGTAGTTAATACTGGCATTATCAATAGTGCTAATAACATTTATCAAATCCACTTCCAGGAATAATATCAATAATCATAGTTATGCATCCATTCACTCCTAGCAAGAACAATACCAATCATAGTTTTTTACATTCCCCACTAGTAGTAGCCTCAATAATCACAGTTATGCAATTTACTATCAGTTATATCAATAATCTCAACTACTGAGTATTAAATTCCTACACCATTAGCCAGATAATCCCTTGTGGATTCTCTTCAGATAAGGGAACTAGAGCTCAAGAGTTACACTTGGCCAAAGTCAAGGCTGGATAACTCCAGATTCCCTCTCCACTGTGTTCCTCAACCCTCCTCATCTGCTGTGCTCTTGGGAGCGGTCCATCAGGCCCGAGGAGACTGTTTTTCCTCCAGGATCTGTGGGAATGTCGTTGATGCCTGTCCCACACAGAGATCCATGACCGGTAGGTTACTTTTCTGGTACTTACAGTCTCAGATCATGGGTAGTAACAACTGTGTGTCTCTCCCAGAGCCAGCAGTCCTCCCCAGCCTCAGCCTGCAGACTTGGTCAGGCGAGCTTTATGTCTCTAATGTTGGGAAACAGCTCCAACCGCCTCAGAAAAGGCTTGGACTGAGGAGAAAGTAAACTGTGGCTACCTCAGTGCCTTTCCTCTTGAAACACGCCGGAAAGGATATTTTTACTTAGAATCTCTAAACAGCTGAATTTAAAACTGACCAATGGAGGATCAGATGGATTCTGTAGGAAGCTGTAATCCAGAGGGTGAAACTGATTTCTGCTGGCAGTTTCAACCCTAACATACTTGTCAAGAGGAAATAGTGGGAATTCTTCAGGGGGAGGGTTCTGTCCCAGACAGAGGAAAATACTTCTGTTCTGACCACTGAATGAATAAAGGAAGAATGAATCCAGGCACAAATGACCTGGCTGACGGTTAAAAGATTTGAATGTAAAAAGGCTAGCAGACTGTGGAAGCGAATATAGTCAATTTGTATTTACAGACAGGGATTAAATAAGCTAATCTTGCAGGAGTCTGTGCAGGCAATTGTTTGGGAGCAAGATAGATTCATCTGCATGCGAAGAATTGTGAATGAATGAGGATCCACAGCTCAGTGGGAGGGCCGGGCATAGCACAGACCACCAGTCCAGATAACCAGACATTCACGTTTCCCACTGTTTTCTATTGTATCCAAATGTGAGAAGCTGCTTCCCAGTCCCCACACACAAAGCCCCTTATTGGACTTTACTGATGCATGATCCCTGATGCTTTACTCAAACTGCCAGTCTTAAAGAACTTTGCTTGATGGTGTCTGGCAGCTCAGCTTTGCCCCCAAGTAGATTTATGAGCTGTGAAAGATGGTCGAATTAACACCCCAAGCATTCCTGATAGAACTAGAGGGTCAGAGACAAGCTGGTGTTTGCATTCCTCCCGGACGCAGCACACCATCTTTGTGTCTTCCTGGCCCTTCCCGGTGGGGTTTGGAGAAGGCAAGTGGGAGGAGACACCATACACCCTTCTCCCAGCTGACAGCACAAAGGGTCGCCAGGAGATTCCAGATGATGTTATTTGGCATGTAACATCTTCTAATGGCAGTGTCTCCCAATTCAAAGGACTGAACTGAAGTGGTAACTGTGACCCCCCATGGAGAGAGAAATGATCTTTTCTCTGGGTGGGGTTAACTCCTGGGGCTCTGACAAGTGCTAGAGGTGGGCCTAGAAACATCCGTTTATAGAATACTACTAATTACTAATTGTGGCAGTAGAGCACATTCATTGTAGAAAATTTGGAAAAGGCCAAAAACTACAACAAAGTAGAAATCACCCATTATAGAAATAGTTTACTGTTAAAATCTTGATGTAATTATTTACGATGTTTTCTATGCATACAGACAGGCAATTCGTTGGTTTTGTTTTAACAAAGCCAAATCATGTTGTGTAACCTGAATCCTTTCTTTTAATATTATATCCAAAACATTTTCCCATTTCCTAAATATCTCTTTTTGGAAAAGGTTATTTTTAATGACCACATTGTGTTCCACCACATGGAATAAAGTACCTCAACTTAGGGCATGGTTGGGCAGGGGGGCAGGGGGGCAGTGTCGGGAGCAGCCGTCCTCAGCACGTGCTGTCCTGTGGTGTGGATTACGGTGCTTCAAACTGAAATCGAAGTTCAACAAACTCAGGAGTTTTTTACTTCTTTCTGGTAAAGAGATTCAGATAGAAAAACTTGCTTTCCGAAGGGAACCTTGGCATAATCACCCGAAGCATTTTAGGAAGACTCCAAATGCGTTTACTAGATACCCTGTGTCCCAAAGTTTCTTAGTTTTCACAACAAGAATCTCCCTACCTCGTGTGTCCCCTCTTCCTCAACCACCTGTAAATCGCCCACTCTCACTTCTGAAATCCCACATTCCATTCCCACTTTTTTCCTTTGCCCAAAGTATCGTATATACCTAACACTGTCTCAGTCTTTGGAATTGTCATGTTTATGTGAATTCCCATGCACATGTAACTAAAATTTGATTTTCTCCTGTTAATCTGTCTCTGTTAATTTGATTATTAGCCCAGCTAGAAGGTGTGTGTGTGTGTGTGTGTGTGTGTGTGTGTGTGTGTTCCCCACAGTTGCCAAAAGCACCATGAGTTTTGCTTCAGGGGACGAGTGCGAACAAGCCTGTGCCACACAAACAAGATGCAGGATCAAGACTCTTCCCTGAATTTTCACTGCCTGGTACTAAAACATATAAAGCTTTAATAATTCATTTAAAAATGTGAAGTTATTACAAGAAGAAACAGTAAAAATTATTGGAACACTAAAAAATGGAATGGTATTTCAAATCAATGATAACGAATTAATTATATAGTAAGTGGTCCTGACATTGGACATGGTGTTCTTGTGTTGTCACAAGGAAGGCATTCTGGGAGATCCATATATGGGGGATTGTGGTGCCAGATGCAAAACTAAAAGAGTGCCCCTTCTGGGTTCCCAACGTCCTATCTCTGTCTATCCTGCCATGGATAATCAAGGCAAGAAAAAAGACCAAAGTCCAGAGATTCTATGCCATATTAAAACTTAGTCCTTTGGAGCCTACGCAGTCTGTCATGGGCCCCAGGAGTCTGCTAAAGCCACATGGTTACTACAGAGAGAGAGCACATAAACAAATGAGGTGTGCCCTGGCTGCTGTGGTTCAGTGGATTGAGTGCCAGCCTGCAAACCAAAAGGTTGCCAGTTCAATTCCCAGTCAGGACACATGCCTGGGTTGTGGACTAGTCCCCCTTTGGGGCGTGCAAGAGGCAACTGATTGATATTTCTCTCCCTCTCTTTTCTCCCTCCCTTTCCCTCCCTCCTTTTGCCCAAAACATCATATATACCTAATGCTGCCTCAGTCTTAGGTAAAAAATTAAATAAAGTCTTTTTTGAAAAATGGGGTGAGTTTTAACCAACAAGAGAGCGAAGGGCCTTGTTAGCTGGGATTGTGTTATTGTGTCTTGGGCTTGATATTTCAAAATAACCAACTTCCCAAGCTTTCCCAGGCTTCTGATGGGTCCACCTCCTAACAAATCTATTTCCTTCCCAGGCTTGACTGACAGGCCTCTATGGTTGCCATTTTGCCTCCTCTGTTCATGTATTTCCTTCCTTCTTTTCTGTTCCTTCCCCCAGTGATCTGAGGGGAACAGACTGGTGGTTCCCTGGGGAGTGTATGAAACTGTATCTTCCTAGGGAAGCACACAAGCTTCTAAATATCTGATTCCCTTTGCTTCCTTCCTTTATTAATAATTAACCCACAACAACACTAATATGAGTGATTATCTTTACTTTATGTCATATTTGAATATAAATTCCAAATGGATTACAAAGCCAAATATTTTTAAAGATAGAACTAGAAGAAAATAAAAATGAATATTTATGTGATCTCAAGATGAGGAGACATGAAAGCAAAAAAAGTTGTAAATTGAAAGATTGAGACATGGTTACATTAAAATTTTAAAATTTGATGTATAAAATACATAACTACAAAAAAATATAAAATAGACCAGAGATATAACAAGAAAAAAAGTTCAATCTTAGAATTAATAAAATAAATAAAAGCCAAAACAAGTTGACACCAATTTTATCTATCAAATTGGAAAAAAAAATTTTTAAGAATAATACTCTTGTAGAGATGCTAACAATGGGTACTCTTGTATGCTGCTCATAGGAGTGTAAATTGATACCCTGGAGAACAATTTGTAAATATGTAATTCATAAAATGATGAAACATCATTTCCCAGCCTTCTTTTTCAGGTATTAAGGGAAATAATAGCAAATATCATCTACTGTGTGGTGTTATATATCAGACTGTACCAAAATGATCAACATTAATTTTCCTAACAAACCTGTGTGGTTTCATCTGTAATGATGCTCATTTTATAGATGCAGAAATGGGGGTTAGCTTTGTAAGCTGTATGCATTTCATTGTTCTGACACTATTTCCCATGTATTGTTTTGTTTTGTTTTTCATTTGGTCTGATTAGGCTCAATACACATAATAAATTAGAAACATTAATCCTATTCCCCAAATAAAGTCTAGAGGAGAAGCCTTATTCATAGGTCTTTAGCTGCCTTCTGCAGTATGCAGAGCTGCCCACCAGCTAGGGTGCAGAAGGATGATACTCTGCACTGTAAGGCCCACTGACTGAAAAGTCACGCCATCTTATCACCACATACTTGGGGCCCTAGTGTAGAGGCAATGGGTGACTGGGGCAGTAGAATGTTACTTCTGCAGTTAAATCCTGTTAGAACCTCTAAGGAATGGAGTAGAGCCAAGAAGTCCAAACCCTATCAATCAAGAACACTGGAAAATGCATTCATGATTCTCCACGACTCTTACCAGCAAGTTAGTCCATCCCGTCTCTCGGGTATTTTGTAAAGCATGTATTTGGACTTCTTGTCTTCTATTTTCAAGATTAAATTGTTTGTGGTATGAAATACGTTTTCAGAACAATACCCTAGTTCCTAACCTTGTATCTATAGAAAATAAATTTTTATGATTCAATTAAGAACTATCACACAGGAATCTTTTTTATTGTATTATTAAGAGGTTGCCTGGAAATCTGTTGTGTTAGAGAGGTGTTCTCAATGCTGGTTGTCTTTAGAATCACCTAGAGAATTTTGGAAACACTGCTGCTTGGGCCTAACCGCAGAAATTATGATTCAGTTGGTCAAGAGTAGACTTAGACAGAGTACATATCAGTATTTCTTAAAAGATTCCAGAAAATCCTAATGCGCAGCCAGAATTGTGAGTCTTGTGAAAGTTCTCAGCATTTGATCCCTTGAATTGCCTTCCCAACTGTGCGGCTGGCTCCATGCAGACAGGGACCACGTCGGCCTTGTTCGTGATTGTCTTCCCAGTACCCAGCCCGGTGCCAGGGACATTTGTATTAAGTGAGTGCAATGATGCCCTTGGAGTTCACTGATTCAGACCTGAGAGGTAGCAGGTTTAGACCCATCACTGGCCTTTGGGGAGAGTAGGGGATGGTGGACACTAGAGGCTCTTAGAACTGGTTTGAACCAAGTCTGGAAGTAACTGAAGATAAGCATATAATGGGTGCCCAGGGTATGTGGGGATTTTAGCAAGGGTTGGAGGCAGGCTCAGATAGCCTTGAGTGTGAAAAGACTGATTCAGTGTGAAAGACAGTGATTTCTTTCTTTTTAAAAAAATTTTTATTTAGAGAGAGAGAAACATTGATTTATTGTTCCATCCATTCATGCATTCATTTGATTCTTGTACCCTGACCGGGGATCGAACCTACAACTTTGACGTATCAGGACAACACTGTCACTAATTGAGCTACCCAGCCAGGGCAGCAATGATTTATTTCTTAAAAGACCCTGAGATATCCATTGTATAAGGAAAGTGAGATAGACCAGTTAAGGATTTGCAGTAGAGACCAGAGTTGGCCAAGCCTGGGGAGCTGTTGAGTCACTCACGTTTGGGTACATGCTTATGCATTCCTATAATTCCAAGCACGAAGTTGTGCTATAAATCAGAGCTCTGGTGGCTACAGCAGTGTTCAGAGGGGATTGATTTTTATCACAGAAGATTGATGAGAATGGGGTTGGAGTGGTGGAGATGGGGGAAAGGGGTCCTAAAAAGCTGGCATAGGAGAGTCCTAAAGACTAGGAAGCCAGAGGGAAAAGATGCTGCTTCGGATTTTCTGCAAGTGGCTGTTTGAAAGGATGAGGGGAGGCCCGAGGGCTGGCTTCTTTAAATGAGTGTGATATTTTGTATTGTTCTGGCCCTGAAGCAAAATCATAAGGACAGTGTTTGGTGTAAAGGAGGGGGGAAGCGAAAGTACAATTTTTATATATTGTTTTAAAATATTAATTTATTAATTTTTGACTAGATATTATATTGGCACGGCCCAACAATATTAACACACAAAACATTATTCAATAAAGTCTTCTATCCACATTCCCCAGTTGTCCAATTCTCACACATTAAATAATTGCTATTATTTGTTTCTAGTGTACCCTACCAAAGATTTTAATGCACATACAAGCAAATGTGAATGTATATATGTATGCATATATTTTTTTAAGACTTTATTTATTTATTTTTAGAGAGGGAAGGAGGGAAAGAGAGAGAGAGAGAAACATCAATGTGCGGTTGCTGGGGGCCATGGCCTGCAACCCAGGCATGTGCCCTGACTGGGAATCGAACCTGCAATGCTTTGGTTCGCAGCCCGCACTCAATCCACTGAGCTATGCCAGCCAGGGCTGTATGCATATATTTAATCCCCCCTTTTAAATTCATAATGTACACACTGTTCTGCATTTTCTGATTTTCTTTTCTTTTTTTATTAGAAAGAGAGGGAGAAAAACATCAATGTGTGGTTGCCTCCCACGTGGCCCCCACTGGGAACCTGGCCCGCAACCCAGGCATGTGCCCTGACTGGGAATCGAACCAGCGACCCTTTGGTTCACAGCCAGAGCTCAATCCACTGAGCTACACCAGCCAGAGTGCATACTCCTATTTTCATTCAATAATGTAGATCTCTCCATATTAGCATATCCAAACACACTCAGCTTGCATGGCATTCCATTATGTGGATATGCCACAATCTATTTTACCAGTTTCCTATTGATGGACATTGACAATATTTCAAATATTTGTCATTACAAAAAAAAAGTTTCAGTGAACAACTATATGGTCATGTCATATTTTGAACATGTGAGTATATTTGTTGGATCAATTCCCAGAAGTAGAATTACTGGCCAAAATATCAAAGAGAGTGATGGGGAAAACCAAAGTGCAGTTTAAAAATGTAAAATGTGGCCCTGACTGGTGTAGCTCAGTGGATTGAGAGCAGGCCTGTGATCCAAAGCATCGCCCGTTTGATTCCCAGTTAGGGCACATGCCTGGGTTGCAGGCCATATCCCCAGTATGGGGTGTGCTAAGGGCAACCACACATTGATGTTTCACTCCCTCTCTTTCTCCCTCCCTTATCCATCTCTCTAAAATAAATAAATAAAATCTTTTTTAAAAAGTGTAAAATGCACATAGTGAAAATTGAAAAGTATAAAAAGGATTAGAGAGAAAAGCAAGCCTCCCTCCTACACCATCTCCTACCAGTCAGTTCTCTTTATAGAATTAATTAGCATCATCAGTTTCTTCTGCTTTTCCCCAGAGATTCTGTGCATAATCAGATATATATTTGGGTTTCATCTTTCTCTTATTCTTCTTTTGTTTTGAAAACCACAAATAACAGCACACCTGACACCTTGCTTTTCCCCCCTCTCCACGGCCTATTTAAGATACCTCTGTGTCAGTATGCGATGCCTCAGTCTAAAGGGGAATTTTCTAATTATACCCCAGTGTGGTACAGTTGTAATCAGTCTTTTAAATTTCTTTTTTTTACCCATCTAGAAAACAATTTAGCTCAAGTCTGAGATTCCCATAGAGTTGGAACAACTCTTAGAGGTTACATCAGTTTTCAAGATATGAGTGATTTGGGGCTTTGTTGTATTTGCATTTCCATCTCAGTGGACCGACCATGATGTGGGGGAAGAAAGATGATTCAAGAAGATGACTTTAGAAGGCTCACACTCTCTGACTTGCTAAATCCTGATGAACTCCAGGATGCTGTCATATCAGGTCTTGCAGGTATCCTATCCCATTCAGCCTTCACCTGTTTTACATCAGCATAAAATCTGTATTACAAATAAGGACTTGGGTCTGCTATACCCCCTTGGATTTCAGAAGAGGGTATTAAGGCAACAGAGGTTGACCAGCTTATTCATGGCCACCCAACTAATACAAGCAGAACTAGAACAGGGGTCTCCCAAGCAGTGTCCACCTCCTTGTCCTCTTCTCATGCCGGGATCCTCATTCCCCTTCTTCAGGACAGCTGGTGTCCTAAGTTGGTAGTTAGAGGATCTCACCAGCTCCTTCAGATGATGTCTGTGCACGCGACCACCATATCACTTGAACACAAAAAGCTGCCTACAGAGTGGACATTCCAGGCATCCCTGAAGAACTACGGGGAGGATGTTAGGGGAAGAAGGCGGTAGGTAGTCTGATCTCTCCAGCAGAACACAGGGCTAATTGGTACAACACTAAGGAAATGGTAGATCCAAGAGCTCACAAGAACCGTGAATCAAAACACTCGTGGGTCTTGTCTAGGCGAGTTGCATGGTAGTTACTAAACGTAATTATTATCCAAATCACCTGGGACAGTCTGCAGGTTAAAAATAGGTTCCCAAGCACTGCCCCAAAGAGTCACTTGCAAAAGATCCAAGTGGGGTCCAGAAATCTGTATTTTTTACCAGCACTCCGGGTGGCTCCAACAGAGCTAATGCTAAGCCCACATCTGAAGAAATGCCAGTGAGTGGAAAGAGCACTTTACAGTCAGATGTGGATGGGTCCAGGGCACAGCTCTTTCCCTAAGACATTTACTTGCTCTGAGCCTCAGTTTCTCACAGTATTAAATGAAGGGAAAGATCATGTGTGCCCTGCCAACCCTATAGGGTGGCCATGAGGCTGAGATGAGGTAATGTCTGTGAAAATACTTGCATATAAATGCAAGGAGGCGTTACCTCATTGTGCCCATGAAGAAAAGGTATTTGGAAGAGGCTGATTTATTTCCAGGGCTCAGCAACAGCTCCCAGCTACTTTTTGGGAGTCTGCTTCAAAATCCACATTTATTTTCTCCCTAAACACTCTCTTTTCTTGTCAATAGGCTTTGCCTGTGAATGGCTTCATTGTAGGTCAGCTTCCGCTTTTCAGGGCTTTGTGCTGATTGGTTGATTTCAGAGGCTCAGACTCAGTGCTTTAAGTATGGAACTAATGAAAAGAGTGTTCCCCCTCCAGACTCATTTCTGGCCCTGTCCCCTCAGAATTCCCTGAATTCAGAGGACCTTTGTGACTTGAATCTAGATCACAAGATAGCCCTTTGGTAATCCCATGGGGTCACAGTTGCACCCAGTGCTTCATTCAAGGGAGGACCAAGGAAATGAGAATAAATGCCTCACCTCTGCCTTCCTGCTTTCCTACAGAGATGCAAAAATTCATAGCGATAAGATAAGATAAGATAGAGATAAGACAGATCTCGTGTGGGATTCACTCCCTGGAAATTTCTAGGAGTGGTGCAATGTCCTGTTACTTAGGGCTTTGGTAGGTCTCCTAGAATGTCAGAGAATAGAACTTCCTTCTCCCAAAGAAAGGGTTCATACTCTGTGGTCTCTGACCTAATGAAAATGCAGGTTGCTTCAGCTGGATTAAAAGAAGTTTCTTTCTCTTTTCTCCTTAAAGTGCCTGTAGGCCTGGAACTACCATATAGAACAAGAGATAAATTGCAAGAGGCCTTTTCATGACCAGGCAGAGAGAGCCTTAATTTTCAGCTTGCACAGCTTGCTTCCACTAACGTGAAGGAGTATTTTTTTCACGTGGCCTCCTCCTTAAGCTGTTCTTGACCTCTCATGATTGAGGTACTCATAGTTTTTGCAGGCCCTGTGTTCTTTTAATAAAGAAGGAAAAGCCATCTGGAGATAGAAACAACAGTCCTTTCACTGTTGCCTCTGCTGCAACAATTTTAGCACAGGATGAAAAGGCAGCAGGTTTTTCCCCAGTTGTCAAAATGCTGCAATTGACCTTCTCTTTAGGTAAGGACCTGCCATGGTAAGTTTTAGAATAGCTGATAGTGTTAAAGGACCTTCTTTAAGAAGGCCTAGTGTTCTTAAACACCTAGAGTTTGATTACCTTTTGCCCCAGCTTCAATAAACGTGTCTTCAATGATTACTAGCATCAAGGCAATGCACAGGAGAAAGAAGGATAATAACTAGCACTTACTACACACCTGCTCAGAAAATGTTTTTCTGCAGGAAACTAAAAACCAGTAATTCCCTTTGCCTTGGTAATTCCCCAAACCTTGCTGTGCTTTGCAATCACCTCAGATCTTTTTTAAAAATACTGATGCCAGGCTCTCACTCCTAGGCATTCTGAAGGAATTAAAGCGTAACCTGGGTCATAGGGGTTTTTAAAAGCTCCCTGGGTGATTCTAACATCCAGCAAAGTCAGGGAACTACTGGCATAATTTCTGTTCTTCAAGTTTCAGTTCAATATTTCTTCCTTCAAGAAGCATTCCCTCAGTCCATCTCTCCCATCACCTCCACACACAGCCATGACCTTGACCCTGTGGGGTGTCCCTCCTAGGCTCCTGCAGCACCTGGTACTTACCTTTTCATAATACTGGCCACTACACTCAACATCCCTTTTCCGGAATCCTGGGAGATTCTTAAGGACAGGCCAGCTGACCCACTTACCCTTGAATCCCCAGAGCCTAGAGCACCATTGGTTAAGTACTAGTTGAAAGAGTGAAGTGATTTTCTATTTGGACATTTCATTTTACTCGTTCTGTATGTGCCAATTTACTTTCTCTGATGATAATAAATGCCACTGTTTTTTGCCCACTTTTTCATAGTCATTTGATCATGTAATAAAAACGAAGCATTTGCACAATTTTATGGTTTCTATGTTTTATAAAATATCATAGGAAATATTGCCAGCTGAAGCCCTCAAATAAAAGATCCAAAAATCTTGGTTTTTCACAAGGTTAAATGATTTGACTTGGTTCAGGAGCGTTATGTATGAAAATATGCATTTACACTTAGGTTTCCATAGGCTTAATACCCGGTTCCGGTTTTGCTACTACTTGTTTCAAAAGGGCGTGTGTGCGCGCGCGCAAACACACACACACACACACACACACACACACATTTCTGAAGTTGTACCAGGCTTTATTTTCAAAATTCAGACAAAGAAACATCTGCAAACACAGACCCCCTGTAACACCAGGAAGGGGTCAGAAGACAAGGCTGGGCAACTGGGGGCCTTCAGAACAACCGTAATTGTCTCCAAGCTCCGGCCCGCATTTCTGGTTTCTGCGACACCCGCAGACTTCTTAATGTCTGTCTTTGTAACTACGCCTGGACGCATGAATGGCGGTGAAAATAACGTGACTGTGGGGTGCGGGGGTCCGGGAGGGGCGCTGGCTGGGCCGGTGGGAAGGTCGGACGGGAAGGGGCGACGTCACTCAACGGGGATCAGGCCACTGCCTCCTTTCAGCGGCAAAAATGTAGGCGGGCAGAGGATGCACGGACCCAGGTCCGCAGTTAACCCTGTGCGCTCCCGCTGCGGAGATTTCCCAGCACACAGACCATCACCCTGGAGACGCAGAGCACACCCTGCGCACGGAGCACCGCCCGCTGTCGCAGCACCAAGTCCATTTTCCTCTGAATGTACGCGTGGGCCTTTCGATGTTGTAATTTTTTTTTTATTATTTCACCATTTACTCACCATAATTACGTTATTCAGAACCATATATTCTCACTACAATTCAAATAATTTAGAAAATATTTTAAGGTAATCGTGGGGCCCCAGGAAGCTAAATGTAGGTGAAATGTAGGTGGCTCCCTTTGCTGGCAGTCAGGACACAGTGTCCAGAAGAGGGAAGCCAGCAGCAGGCAAGCTCTTAAAACTGCAGCCTCTTCCTCCACACCTTGCACGTGGGAACAGTGAGGGAGTGGCTTTCTCTCTTACTTTTCTTCCCTTTTCCATGAATTTGTGATGGTCGTAAGTAGAAGCCTCATCAGTTTCCGCTTAGTTTTTATTAAAACTTTTTACTTCGAAATTACTCAAATCTATGGAATAGTTGAAAGTGTAGTGCAATAATACAAGTGAATATTTATCCTTCTAGCTTCACCACTTGTTAGTATTTTGCTGTATTAGCTTTATCAGCTATCAGTAAACAGAAATTTTTTTCTCCTAAATTATTGTATATTGTAGATCTCATGACATTTTACCTTAAAATAATTTACATATGGCAACTAGGAATATGACCTTTTCCTTCTTAACCACAATACTGTTACAACACCTAAGAAAATTAACCCTAATTAAATAGCATCACTTAAAATATAGGTCATACTTAAATTTCTCAGTTGTTCCAAAAATGCCTTTGAACTAAAATTTTTAAAATCCAGAATCCAATACAGATGGATTGCATTGCATCTAGTTATGTTATTTATTATTTATGGTAATTCTGTTGTATAATTTTATTACTTTCAGTCTGCATAGTACATTTCTGGAATTTAAATTTGGGGACTATATTTATTCTAGATCTATTTTGTCCCTAATGTTAGCACATTTTTAAACCAAGATTTTTGACAGAAATCCTTTTTTGCTAAGCTGCTAGTACACAGGTGGTTTTCCTGTACAGACCAGAGTGCTTCCTCCTCTGGAGTCTGGCCCAAGCCTGATGCAACACAGCCCCCTTTCCCAGGCCGTTGCCTTCAGAGCCAAGTGTCTGGTAAAGGTTCTTAGTCTGTCCATTGGCTCTTAGCTCTCCATTGGCTCCAAACACTCTTACTCTCTTACCTCCCCTTTGGGCTCACGACTTCTGTGCTGGTTTACAGTAACTCTGATCAAATCCAAATTAAACCATTTTATTTTCTTTTCTTAGGTGATCTTTAAAAATATTTTTAAACTTCCCCCAAGTTCTGTCACTGTTCTGGTCACATATATGGACCTCAGAATTCTTTTCCTACAGTTCTGTTGCCTTCTCTCCCGGCTTATCTATAATAAATGTGTACTGAGTGCTTGCTATATGTCAGACAGTATATATACATACATATACATATATATATACTTTTATATATATATTCCTCAGAACAATATCATAGAATTGGCACCATTAATATTACCTGCATTTTATTTTTATTTTTTAAAGATGTAATGCTCTTTTTTAAAGATTTTATTTATTTATTTATTTTTAGAGAGAGGGGAAGGGAGGACAAAAGATAGGGAGAGAAACATCAATGTGTGGTTGCTTCTCGAGTGCCCCCTACTGGGGACCCTGCCTGAACCCAGGCATTTGCCCTGATAGGGAATTGAACCAGCAACCCTTTGGCTCGCAGGCACTCGATCCACTGAGCCACACCAGCCAGGGTTACATTACTTATATTTTAAAGATGAGGATATTGAGACTTAGAATAAGTAATTTGTCTGGTGGGTGTGGCATTGCAGGACATGGAGCTGGGACTTGATCCTTGGTTATCTGACTCCAGAGTTCATGTTCTTAACATTAAACAATACCTTTGCGACATTAACATGTCTAGAGCTGTCCTTTTAAACAACACATAAAAAGCCTGCAAAATTGGAAGGTGTTTCATTCATCAGGTTACGTCACTGTTTCCATAAGTCATTTGGTAGAAATTGGTGATGCTCATGTGCCAGAGCTGTGTATTGAGCACACGACTAACATTTTAACTAAATGACATTTGGAGAGCTCATATCAGCTGGCTGTGGACTCACTGAGGCCATAGAACACCACTGGTGATATGCCTGGGAGTCAGGGAATGTTCGACCATCCCCTAAACCAGTGGTTTTGCTATGTCTGAAATTCCAAAAACCATTAAAACTAAATACACATTTAGGTGAATGACATAAATTGCCCCTTGGTTACTTTGCCAAGTGAGAACATTCAATTTTTTTTAAATTACCACTTATAGACCTAGCATCATCATTTTATAAAGGAAAGGATATTTAAACCTATCTCCCTCCACCCCTACAAAAAAAATTAGAAGGGACATTATCTCAAAATAAAGAATAATCCTTAATCTGAAAAATTCGGCTCTATCAAAATACACTATCTTGTTTTTATTTTTCTTATTTTGTGGTGGACATATATAAGCCTCATACTGAACTGGCTTTGGATATGGCCATACAGACCAACACCATCATTTTACTAAGGAGATAATTCATCAGACATCTTTATGTGAGCAGATTGCTATGATGGAGTCTGCAGGCCCAGATGGAAGGGATTAGGCAAAAAATCACTGGGAGTGGTTTCCCCCTGGTCAAGTGCAAATGCTCGATACATCCATAAGCCTATGCACATAGGACTGGCAGAAAGACATTCTGATTCAGCTGGAACAAGGGTGCACAGAGGACAAAGGATAAAAGTATTGGTGGAGGGCATTCAAGGTCTATGGCCTCGCGATGGGAGAGTGGGGCAGTGATGAAAAGACCATGGTTCAAGTTCCAGCTCTCTTCTGTATCTTTGGAGAAGTCACTGAATGACTCTTAACCTGTGTCCTCACTCATAAAATGCCATCTCATAAGGTAGGTAAGAGGCCATTCAAGAAAATGCTTTTCAAATTAAAAGGCAAATACAAATGATAGGAATTATTATTGATAAGCTTTTATTAACAAAGGCTTTAAAACAAATATGTGTGGTACAGTTCTGGAGTAGCAAGAATTTTAGTTTGGAGCATTATTTTTATGTCATACAAGTTAGAGACATTGAGGGAAAAGATTCAATCATAAATATTCCTAAAATAATTTCAATAAAGCTAATTTTCTGGCTTTTATAGAACAAAGTATAATCTTAACTAAAGAGATGTTTGAATTGGAAATTTTGAAAGAACTTAAGAAATATTGTTTGGTTCTAGATGTTGCTTTCAAGAGATGGAACATTGCAATATAAGTGATAGCAACTTATATGATGAAATTAAAATATTTTATAAATATGTTAAAATATTTATAATATTTTCTGCAAAAAATGTCAATTTATCATATGCAATTCCAATACAGCGCTTGAATGTGATTTATACAATTTGGGATTTATTTCTGAATTTAAGGTATTTATTGACAAACCCAGCTACTCCCTCAGCAGAATAAAGTATCTCAAAATTGAAATTAATTAAAAAAAACCCTAAGGACTGTTATGACTCAAAAATTATCATCTAACTTTGCATTTCTGGCAATAGAGCACAAATCATGCTGTTATAATCCAAACAGCATAACCAACAATTCTGCTGAAATGAAGACAAAAATACATAATAACTTGCAGATTACATGTTGCTATTACTCATCTGGCACTCACCAATGCAGCAGAATGCCAGATGTGTACCACAATCATTAACTTCGAATGTCTTTGATATTTTACCAACTCCCACTAACGTAAAAATTAAGTTTTCATATGTATATGTTTAAGTATTTGTTGTTTAAAGGTATCAAGATAAAATGATAGAACACAATTATTAGCTTGAGTTAGGCTTATTTAATATTTAGGCTTTTGATCTGGACTTCCGTCCACTGACACTCTTGCCCCAGGCCCTGCAGATGTTGGAGGAGGACCGAAAGGGGCAACTCTTATTTGGTGTGATGTCTCTGCCTGAATAATCCTAGTATTGCCCGTCCCTATGCCCTCAGCTCTGAGAACCGATTCCTCACCTCCATGCCCTCCCCTGACTTCTGGCCCTCTCCCTCTTGGGTTTCCAAAAAGGCTCTAGTGGGACAGACTTTTTGTTTTGTTTTAATGTGCTCCTCAGTTTAGTGCACCCCGCCCCTCCCTGGGGTTCTGGAATGGTTTTCTGGGGGGTAGACTGCAATTCAACCAGAGCAACACCATGAGGTGTAGGGCACCTTTGGTCCTTCCCAGCTGTGAGCCTGAAATAGTCATTGGCAGCCATGGTTCCCCAGCCAATCTCAGGGTTCAGGCTGGGGGATAGGCCACCAAGACAAATTCTCAGATCTCCTAAAGGACACTCCCACCGGTAGAGCTGAGCTCTCACTTCAATATTTAGCAAGTACCAGGAAGTCTATGAATTTCAATGAGGACCTAGTGGCAAACTTTGAGATAAATAATAAAATGATAAGCAAAGGAACTTTTATGTTACTGAATTTTGTAAAACTCCATTACCAAAACAAAACACCAGCTGCATTGACTACACCATGACTACATTGTTTTCTAAAGCATTTTCAAAAATCAAGATCATTTAGACATGAAACAATAGTTATCGTTATTATTATTTTAATGGCAAATGAAACTGCGCTGTATTAAAAGAGAAGGCATCCTTTGCTATTTTGAACAAGTCTACCACTAAGCAGTAGTCACCATTTAAGGCTGCTAAGAACTTGAAGCTGCAGACAAATAACCCTACCGGCCCCTTCCGGTCCTTCCTGTCAACACCCTACAGCTTCTCCAAGCAGGCTAATTCTTCTGCTTGCAAACAAGCAGCTCTCCAGCCTTCCATCTGTCCCCAGCTTTCCTCAAGCAGCCTACTTGCTTTCTGGCAAGCATGCTGTCATCCTACACTGAGGTCCTCCTTCATTCTGGGTGACTCACTGACAATTTTTGTAACACCATATAGGTGCCAGCCATTCACAGTTACTCAAAGTGGTTTCACCATCCAGATTTTCCTGAGGGTTTATGTTGTGGATTTTAACAGGGCTTTGCAGGAACATTCAAACCCACCTAAGAAACTGGTTGCATACCCACATGGTTGAGACTACTGGTATTAAGGCATTAAGGACATGATGGTCCTAAACATCTTTCCTCTAGGCATGCTGCTGCTGGTATGTTTTCTAAATGCTCCAATCCTGTGTGTGTGCATGTGTGTGTGTGTGTGTGTGTGTGTGTGTGTGTGTGTGTGTGTAGCTTTGGTTTGCCTTTTCAAAAAAATTTAATTAAAAAAATTTGATTGAGAGCATTCTCGAGCCTTGGGCAATAATTTTAAGAGATAAGAAGAGAGAAAGATAAATAACTGTGTCTAAATGCTGGTAAATATTTCATCCCAGGGCACTGCCGAGGAATACTTATATATGACTAAAGATAAACTGTGACATCTCTTCCTCCTGCAGGTCCCACACTGGCTGTCTTCCCTTCACCTCTTTACCCGCATCTTAAAATCAATGCAAAAGGGCCCTAACCGTTGCCTCCATGTGGAGAAAAATCCCTCCCATTGTGCTCATTGTGCAAGGGAACAAAAGAACATGCGGATCAAAGGTTTGGGGTCTCCAGCCCCACCATGATCACATGACCACCCAGCTCAAAGGAGGCAACTGTCAACCGAAGTGCTGGTCAGAAGCTTCTGGCTTTTCATGGAGAGTCCTGTGGTTACCTAGAAACAGTCCCCTCATGTCACTTACATTGCCTTGCACCATGCTGCCAACAGTCCTTTGGGAAATTCTGTATTTAGCCATTTCAAGTTGTATGCTCAATGAAAGCATCCTTTTTGTCCCTCTCTGAAACATACAACCCTGCATTTCTCTGGCCCCCAAGCTCATTTTGATTTTCCTTTAGAACAGTTTGTCCAGTTCTCATAGGCCCCAAAATCCTGCTGGTAGTTTTGTTGAAGTCATATTTATATGTGCATATTTATAGATTGAGAATTTTTTATTTTAATGCTTCTTTGAACAAGTCCACCACTAAGCAGTAGTCACCATTTAAGGCTGCTAAGAACTTGAGGCTGCAGACAAGTTATAATAATAATAATAATAATAATAATAAATTCATCTATGTTTTTATTTTTCATGTCTTTCTTTTCTGCCCTAAAAAGTATTTTGGTATCCTTCATACAGCTCTTGCATATTTCTTACTGAGTTTTTTCTTAGGTATCTTACCTCATTATTAATGGCATCTTTCATTATCTTTTCTGCTTGTCGCCTGTCTTGATGAACCATTCAACAATTTTAATATGGCTGAAGCCAATGTCTAGCTTTGAAAAGGAGAGGAGGGCTTCGGTCTGCTTTCATGCCTGCTTTTGAAAATTGAAATGGGGAAGAGTTTGAATATGGTGAGCCAGAGGTCACAGGAAGGACTAACCAGGGGTAAATTCATCAAAGCTCTGCCTCACTAAGCATTGGTCGGGAGGTAAGGAGAGCTGTTCTTTGAAGTTTTAAGAAAGCCACAGAGTTGGGAGGAGAGCTGTAGTCCCCAAGGCTTTGGGGTCAGAAACATTCTCACCTCCTTCCAAGTCCTCATAGAAAGAGATCTCACATACCCCACTGCTTCCACATTAGGGGTGTGAACACTGCATATTGTTCTCTCTTCTACAACTATGCACATCTTGCTTATTTCTTTTTATGCTGTTCCCGGCTGAGGTGGAGAGTTACTGATCACCATTTTGTGTAAGTGCCCTTTAAGACTGAAAGTTCCCTCTAGATGTCCGCATTGGTGTTCTAAAGGAAATGGGAACACTAAGGATACATTTATTACATGCTTGCACTGTGCTTTACATGAGCATCTAAGTGAATCCTCTCAATAACCACATGTCCCCATGGGGATTACTATTCTTCTCTTCCCTATTTTATAAGGAAGACTAAAGCTCACAGAGATGAAGGCAATTGTCCAAGGTCATGCACCTGGCTAGTGGTAATACCAAGATTTGAACTCATGCAGGCTGGTCTCCTTCACCAAAACTCTTACAGCTTTTAGCTATAATATATTTTTGTGACAGTGAAAGAAAAAAAGACCTAAATCATGCCTCAACCAAACTGAAACATTACCTTTTATTAAACTTTTGTAGCAGCCATGGGAACGTACTGCTCAAATCTTCCTCTAAGCAAGAGCCCACCATTAGCAGTGCAAATAGCTGACAGTGTTCAGCAACAGCACCTTCAGAATCCACCACAGTGTTCACACCCAGACCATGTTCTTCCTGGGTTTTTTTGTTCACTTGTGTTTTAAATTTTATTTTTCAATTACAGCTGACATTCAATATTGTACCAGTAATCTTGTCATGTAATTCTTAGAGGACTCACTTTGATATGCCTTTCCTCAAAGATTTGTGACTCTCCTAGGGGGACAGTTCAAACTCTCTGTATCTCTCTTTTCCCATTATAATGGGGAATATTCTGTAGTCTGACTGAAACTTAGCAGAAACAAAACTGATTACAAGTGTCATTTTTATTCTATGGGCCACAAGCTCAGCTTCCGTCCAGTCCTCGGCAGATCAGTTGAGCATGTACACGCGTATCCTCAGTTGTGAAATATTCAGTTGGGCTGGATTGTTAACATATTCTTCACTTATTATACTTCTTTCCTCACCAGACAGGAGACAGAGAATGGTGTTTAATGTCTCTATTGCTGTCAGTTATGAAACCGACAAGTTCTGGGAAAAACATGAATCTGCAGGGAACACTACTCACCCCGGTACAGTCCCCTTACTCCAAATTTTTTTAAATAGTTTTTTTGTTCACTTGTATTTTAAATTTTATTTTTCAATTACAGCTGACATTCAATATTGTACCAGTTTCTGGTATACGGTATAGTGGTTACACATTTATATAACTTACAAAGTGGTCCTCCCAGTAAGTCTAGCACCCACCTGGCACCACACATAGGTATTATAATATTATGGGCTATATTCCTTGTGCTGTATTTTACATCCTCATGACTATTTTGCAATATCGACTTGTATTTCTTAACCTCTTCATCTTTTTCACCCAGTCTCCCAACCTCCCTCCCTTCTGGCCACCATCAGTCTGTTCTCTGCATCTACAAGTCTGTTTAAAATAGTTTCTTAACTAAACTCCTCTGTTCCCCTCCTGAGCGTGTCCTGTGTTTCCTCTGGGAACATCGATGACACGATGTATGGCTTAGGATCAATAAATGCGGTGTTTGTTTCCAACTACTAGCAATTGCACTGGAATCTTGTATTAGTTGAGGTAAAGGCTAATCTCAGGCTAAAAGGGGTTAAATAAGAAATACAGTGAATTCTATTATTTGTAGGAGTTACACTCTGTAAAGTCAGTGTAAGTAGTTACGTTCTATAAAGTTGGTGTGAGCATGGAATTAGCAAGTACTGAACCATTGGTCATGGGAGAATACAGGATTAGACTTCTGCAAGCCTCTGGTCACAACATTCCCATCTACTGATCCACACGTAACCTTGTTTTGTGTGTGTTTCTGTTTAAAGACACCTTGTTTAATCTACACTGCTGATCCATTAACGTTGAACTCATGGCCAATATTATTGTAAGTCATGCCTGAACAAAACTTATCTAATACATGTATTTCTCTTTAAGACACATCACAGCTTTCTTGCATGTAGGAATACTAGACAGCACTTCCGCACTGTAGTTGGGAGCCATATAGTGAAATTACCAACGAAGCACAAAAATTCAACAAAACATGATATTGCACATACATAAAAAAGGAGCTTATTTACAGTGTAAGAGTTGAAACAACAAGTCAGAGTACTGCCTTGTTGAACCTCAGCTGGGAACGTTCTGGTTGGACCACTCTAATTTTTCACCATTTTGGGCATGCACATGTCTCAGATGACTGAAAAAGTGCCATAAGTATTGATTTTGGTGACAAATTTTGGTGAGTAGGAGAATTCATAGATACAGAATCCATGAATAAATAATGAAGATGGACTATGCATTTTATTTTCCTCAGAGGCAGTTTTCTATGAGGCTATGCAGGACCCAGATTCCTTCCATCTTGTTACTCTGCCATCCTGTAGGGTACTGCATTCTTCTCCATGGTTAAAGTTACCTTCCCAGGACACTTAGGTTCACCCCCAGAAGGGGAAAGGGAAGTCCAAAGCAAAGCAATTAAAAAAAAACTTGTACACATCATAGGCAAAAATTAAGTCATTTGATCACACCTATCTCCAATGAAGTGTGGAAACTGTCTCTGGCTAGGTGGCATGCACCCAGAAGAAAGGGAGATTGGACTTTGGATAATTAACTGGCAGTTTACAAAGAATAATTAAGAAACCAGAGGTATGTTGCTATTCCTGAAACATACCAATGTGCGCTCCCACCAGTGTTATCTGGGAGTGTTTGTTTCCTTGAACATTTGGTAGCATAGTATGTATTTTTTCTTTATGCCATATTGAGGCACAAAAAAATGGTTTTGAGGTGTCCAGAATTAGGCTTAGAGGCAGAGGATGGCTTGGCCCAGACTTTTAGGTTTATATCATTTCTCCCCACACTCCCCCACACAGATACTTCTTGAATGACATCATCATTTACCTCAAGCTAATATCTCCTAGATAGGCTTCCCAGACCTACACTCACCTTTCATCTTCCTAGTTTTTTACATGTAGAAATCTAATTTTTATTATTATTGTTGTTGTTTTCTAATGTTTTCACGGTGTAATCCTAAATTCTAACTTGTGGGATGCTGGTTATATGTCAGGGTATCCCCATCCCCTGACCCTTTCCTTACCACCAGAGTCCAGGGCATTTGGAATGCCATAAAAAATTGTTTATTTATTGTTTAATTAGGTTAATCAATTTAAAATTTACTCCCTTTTAAGAGAAGATGTAATATTTATTGGGTACCTATTATATGCCAAGTATTGTATGATGCTGGGTAGTATCCAACATGTCACATAATGTCACACATTTATTCTTCATATGAAGAATACTTAAGAAGAGAAGTTACTTAAGAAGAGAAGAGAGAAAGATGGAGAGATTTCTCAAAGTCGCCTAGAGTTAAGTGGCAGACAGGACTAATACTCGAACTAACCATGCCTGACTCCCAAACCAGTGCTTGCCCACAGCACAGAACTGCCTCCCAGGGTCAGGGCTTGAAGGAGGCAAGTGAGAGGAGTGAGCCTCTTGCTTAGGATGCAAAATGTAAGGGAGTACCAACGAACTCAGTAATCAAGATATTTTAATGCAATATTTAAAAAATTAAACTTAATGCAAAACAATCCATAATGAACAAACTATTGAATTTTGAAATAAAGATGGGTCTTGGCTGGTGTAACCCAGAGGATTGAGTGCCAGCTTACAAACCAAAGGGTCGCCATTTTGATTCCCAGGCAGGGCACATACCTGGGTTGCGGGCCAGGTTCCCAGATGGGGTCACGCAAGAAGCAACCACACCATGATGTTTCTCTCCCTCTCTTTCTCCCTCCCTTCTTCTCTCTCTAAAAATAAATAAATAAAATCTTAAAAAGAAAGAAAGATGGGATCATTATTACTGATTTTGCTTTTGTCTCAGGTTCCTATATAGCTTCCGATAGCACTGTTATTGATCCTGCTTTTATTTAAGATCATAAGCTGAGTCGTTGAATGAAAGTGTTGTTTTAGGATTCATATGTTGCTAGTGTGGAAGGCAAACTAAAAAAGAAGGAGACCTTAAGGCCGGAAAGATTTTGCCTAGTTGAGATGAGTTAAGAAAAGCAAAGTCAGTGTGGAATACATGGGTGTAATTCCACTGTTCTCTGTCAGCTCTCTGCGAAATAACTTGGAAAGTACAACCAAAACAAGATGGTCTGATGTTTTAAATAAATTCCCCATCTTCTGTAGACTGAGTTACAGATGCTTGCTACTTCTGATGCCCAGCTCCGACCATCAAACCCCAGTGTGCCTGGCAACTTTCCCTTCACTCCTAATAGCACCTGCAGGGGAAAATTCCTGTGTGTCCCATGTACATCCTCATTATTTTTGAGATTTTGATCCTGCAGCCTTCTCCTTCTAGCTTAACCTTCCAAATCTTTCTAGATGCTCCAGATACAGAAGGCTTCTCTATTTCCCTGGACGTTTTAGTTATCTTTCTCTAGGTCTTTTCTAACTCCATGATTTTTCTGGGGTTATAACATGTCGTACTACATATAGCACTTGTTGATTTTCATTCTATCATGTATTAAAAGCTATGTGTAGGTTTCTACAATGGTACTAGTATGCCTTAGGGCCCTCAGGTTCAACCAAGCACAACCCTCTTCAGTGTGCCTATCAGAGACACTGGGACTTACCCAAAGTCACTCCGAATGCTGATGGTAGGATCTGTCCTTTTCCCTTCCACTGCAAACAATCGGCTCCTCTTAGTCCATATTTTGTTCCTGAGACAGAGTCCTTGTATAGCTCTTCTTAAAGAGTAAAGGAGCAGAGGGGCAGCAACCTACTCAGTGTACTTGGCTTACCAAGTTTGGTCTCCCTTTTCCATAGAGGTAAGCTCATCACAGGGTCAAAGGGCACACAGGAAGGAATTGGAAGTTGTCTTGTGTGGAGAGGTACAAAAGTGATTCTAAACAGTGCTGTTTCATTTCCAGTACCCTTTTCTGATGACACCCAAACTTTGCTCTTTTTTCTAGAAAGTGTACATTGGTCCCTATATTAAGGGAATGGTCTCCAGCTACTCTGAGCTTCCTTCCTTTGGCCAATGAATTTTATCTAATGGTCAATGTTACTCAAATGACACCTCATACTCCTGGCCTGAAATTGTGTGAGATCTGAATGTTTTTTGCTGATTGTATGAATACAAGAATGTACAGAATTGGTAAAAGATAGTTTGTTTACATTTCCTAGAGGCTGGTCAAAGAGAAAGTTCAAGAAATATTAGGTATCTATAAGATTGTTGCATTTACCATGATTTTAAAGGAGAGGAAGTGAGAGGAACAGAAGATCAGCAAAAATATAAAAACCTTATACCGGGCAGTGACTTAAATGTCTCATGGGTTCAAGCCTGTAATACAAAGGAAGTCAATTGATAAGATGTGCAGGAGCGGCGGACGACACCAGAAAATATGCCTAATCTAAGGGGCAGCCAACATTCAGTGTTAGCCAATTGTTGCCACGTGGGTCCAGTGTCACGAGACCTGATTTTTCAAGACAATTCAGAAACCTGGATTCTTCTATGAAATTACCTAATTTTTTAATGCTGACAACAGTCTAACTTGGGAGGGAGGGAGAAAGAGAGGAAAAATGAAAGGGAGCCGACCACACGCAGGCCGAAGAGAACACTGGTAGGACCCAGGGTTTGCCAGTTTTGGCTCCTGACTTCTGCAGACTTCTCTCTCCTCTTTCTGGACAAGTCAAGAGGTAAGTTTAATAACTTACTTTCAAAGTACACTCAGAACTTGACCAAATGCAGTCAGAATTTTCATCTCGCTGACAGTTCTTTAAATCTATCCGTACAGTTTATTGAGCATTGAACATGAGCAACGTCTCTCATTAACTTATTTAAAATGAAATATGTTAACAATTAATTTCATGAAACAGAAATACAACTTCCATAATGGCCCAAACGACTCTGAGATACATACTTACAATTTAAGCTGTTTTAAAAAAAGTGATCGACTATGAAACATAGTTTTTAAACCTACTGGAGCACCCAGCTTCCGCTATTCACTTCTGAATTGAGAAGGTTAATGGGCAAGTTTGTGAATATAAGGCACCACTCTTTACAAGTAGCAATTCTCTAAAAGAATTCAAGGGCAAACATCCTAAAATCTTTCATCATTAGAGTCGATTTTGACCGGTGAGTGGCTTTTATCCTTGTAGAGGTCATCTATGACACCTAGCAGCACTAAAGTTAATACTAATTCAGAAAGAAGACAAAAAAAGTTGGTAATCCTGTTGTCTGATGAGGTGAGAGGATCCTATACAGTTCAACTTGGCTCAGGCTGTCAATTGTTTGATTACATTTTAATGTAAATGTGCTAAATAGCACACATTGTATCAGCTTCCCACAAGAGATTCGTTTCACTTTAGTAACCTTCTCCCATTGTTTTTTTCAGTCTGTCTCTGTACCCACTTCTCTCCCCTGTGTACAGTTTTTACACATTTAAGGTATGCCTACTTCTGTTTTCACTATTTCTTCTGGCCTTAATCAGGGTCGATACTCTTCAGAATTTTTAACTTCTCTGCGTCTCAGAGATTCCCCATATCCCTAACACTCTCACCTCAGGCCCCACTCCCTCCCCACCTCCATTCTAGAACCTGGGACTCCTCCTCACTCTCTGCTCGGCACCTCACGGCCCAAGGTGCCCTTCGCTTCCTTCCCCCCAGCTGAGCACCTCTTCCCCGACCCCCCACGGCCCTCCCCAAGTCGGCAACCTCAGCCATTCCAGAAACTGACAAAGAAGTTGCAGAGGGAGTGCCACTTCTCCGCGCAGTACGTCTCCGTGAGCTTGGCGTTCTCGGCCAGCCCTTCCAGCCCGTCGCGATCCGACCCCGTGCCTAGGAGTCGCTCCTCGTCCGCGTCCGAGGCCACTTTCCTCTTGCCCCCTTTATTCTTCTCAGAGGGCTTCCGTTTGGAGCGCGAGCTCAGAGGATGCGGGACCCTTGCGGCCGGGCCGATCGCTGGCTCTCGGGGCCTCCCCCGGCTTCTGGCCCGGGGGTTGGGATCCCGGGAGAAGCCCGCCGCAGTGGGGCTGGCGGGCGGGGACCCGCGGGGCACCAGGCGAAGCTCGGCCCCGTGGCCCTTCCTGCCCGCGCACAGGCGGGCTTTGAGCGGCGCCGGGTCCTGGCAAGGCCGCCGCTTCTTGCGCAGCACGCCCAGCACCTGCTTCCAGTAGTGAGAGCCGCGGGCGGCGTAGGCGGCGCAGCGCCCCGGCTCCCCACGGTAGGCGCACTGGTGGCGCTCCCCGTCCGGGCCCTGGCAGCGCAGCGACAGCTCACTGCCCGCCGCCGGCCCTGGGGCAGACAGCAGGAGCTGCCAGCTGCATGCTTGGTGCTCGGGGCTGATGAAGCGGCCCGAAGAGCCGCCCGCGAGACCCCGGGCCGACTCTGCAGCACCTCCTGCCGCCGCCTCGTCCCTCCCGGCGGCCGCGACGAGGCAGACACCCAGCAGCAACAGCTGCAGCAGCAGGAGCGACGCTCGCAACCTCAGAGGACTCATGGTTCAGGTCGGCTCTTCTGGTACCCCTGGGTGTTTCAGTGGTGGCAGGGCCGGGACAGCGGCATCCCTCAGACCTGGGGACAGAGGCAGAGACTGCTACTGACCCAACCCTCGAGCCGAGCACACGAACCTTAGAATCCCCTCCCCAGACTTTCTGGGCATGGGTTTCCAGTGGACGACAGCAGCAACGCCACTGGAAAGTTCTCCTGGGAGAAAATCGCTTACTGTCTAAATCATCGTTTTTAAAATCCCGTGGAAACACGAAGGCAGAGCAATGACTGATAATTACCACCTCCACACCCCCTCCCTTCTCCACCCTCCCATAGACTATCCCCCAGATAATTTCAGATTATTCCTCAGAAGCTTACCCAGTTGTAGCAGAGGTGGCAGAGCCTTATTAGGGTAAAGGGAGTGACTGCAGGAGATTAGTCTGTTTTAGCCCATTCCCAGTGAATGGACGCATTATCAGTGGGACAGAAGGGGCCTCCCCCACTATGCCCCTCCCAGAATTCTTTCGCACTGGGAGGTTTCCCACCACCACACACACACACCCAGAAGTATGATAGAAGTGGCATGAAATACATCTCTTGTATTTAGCTTATAATGTTTAAAATAATCATGCAAATTTTAACAAGTATTTTCTTTCCTTTAACATTTAATCATCTAAACATAAAAGTTAAATAGAAAGATCTAAGTTTTAACAGTTAAAATAAAATTGAACAAAACAATATTCTAAACCAGGCACTATTTACACTCTTTACAGAACTCATTCCGAGTTCTATATTTTCACTCATCATTTCCAAGAGACTTTCTTATTCCAATAATTTAATCTGAATAACTGTTACCACTAATATACCATCGTGTCCAGCAGTTCACTCAGGGATGAACATTTAGGGTTTTGATTATTTTTAGGTACTGTAAATCAATTATAAAACTCTTAAAAATAAAAGTTTTTTAAAAGATAATTTATTTGGGTTATAGTTGCAAGGTAATATTACTAATTCAAATGCTATAATCTTTAAGAATTGACATGTTCTCAAATCTTGAAATTTGTATATTTAAGTAAAGCTAAGATACACACATACATCAAGATAGTCCATCATGTTTTAAAAATGTTCTCAGTAATAAATGTGATATTTTTAAATTTCAAGAGTTTATACATCTTACTATAATTGTTTTATACCTGTGACTATTTTCCTAAAGTATTTCCCCAAGATGTCAAGATATCATAACATCTTTCTGCAGACAGTATTTTCCATTGCTGAACTCCCATTGAAGGTGTTTTTGAACAGTTATAATTTGATTACTACTATAAAAGAAACAAAATATTTTAAATTAGAAGAATGTAATTATGTTTAGCATTTATTAAATATGCAGTGGTGTATTTTGACCTAAAAAAGAAAGTTTTTACTATTCTGGTGAAATCAGAGAAATGAAATGACTTACCAAAGGCCACATTTCATTCAGTGATAAAGCAACAAACCACCTTACTATCATATTTTTTGTTTTTTATTTTATATTTTATGGATTATGCTATTACACTTGTCCCAATTTTTCTCCCTTTGCCCCCTTCCACCCAGCAGCCCCCACTCCCTCAGGCCATCCCCACACCATTGTCATGTCCACAGGTCATGTGTATAAGTTCTTTGGCTACTCTATTTCCTATACTGTACTTTACATCCCCATGGCTATTCTGTAACTACCCATTTGTACTTCTGAATCCCCTCACCTCTTCACCCATTCCCAAACACCCCCTTCCCATCTGGCATCCATGAAAACACTCTCTGAATACATGGTTCTGTCTGTTCTTCTTGATTGCTTGGTTTGTTTTTTAGATTCAATTATTGATAAATATGCATTTATTGCCATTTTATTGTTCATAGTTTTGATTTTCCCTTTTGATCTTTTGATAGTTTTTTATCTTTTTCTTAAATAAGTCCCTTTAATAGTTCTTATAATAGTGGTTTGGTGATTATGAACTCCTTTAGTTTTCTTTTGTGTGGGAAGCTCTTCATCTGCCCTTCAATTCTAAATGATATTTTTGCTGGGTAGAGCAACCTTGGCTGTAGGTCTCTGCTTTTCATGACTTTGAATATTTCTTGCCAATCCCTTGTATCCTGCAGAGTTTCTTTTGAGAAATCAGCTGACAGTCTTATGAGAATTCCCCTGTAGGTAACTAACTCCTTTTCTCTTGCTGCTTTTAAGATTTTCTTTATCTTTAACCTTTGGCATTTTAATTAGGATGTGTCTTGGAGTGGGACTCTTTGTATCTATCTTGTTTGGGATCCTCTGTGCTTCCTGGACTTGCATGTCTATTTCCTTCACCAAATAAGGGAAGTTTTCTTTCATTATTTTTTCAAACAGCTTTCCAATTTACTTCTCTTTCCCTTCTTCTGGCACTTCCATGATGCGAATGTTGGAGCACTTGAGGTTGTCCCAGAGGCTGCTTAACTATCCTCGTTTGGTGGGGGGGGATCTTTTTTCCACTTATTGTTCTGAATGTTGTTTTTTTTTTTTTTTGCTTTCCCATGTTCCACCTCTATGGTTGTTTCCCTGTAAATTGTTCTTTATTTCAATTAGTGTATCCTTCATATCTGACTGGATCTCTTTCATGCTGTTGAGGTCCTCACTAAGTTCCTTGAGCATCCTTATAACCAGTGTTTTGAATTATGCATCTGATAGATAGCTTATCTCTCTTTTGTGTAGTTCTTTTTCTGTAGTTTTCATCTGTTCTTTTATTTGGGCCATGTTTCTTTGTCTGCTCATTTAGGCAGCCTCCCTGTGTTTGTTTCTATATATTAGGTAGAGCTTCTATTACTCCCTGTCTTAGCAGCATGACCTACTGTAGTAGGTGTTCTGTAGGGTCCAGTAGCACAGCCTCCCCTATCACCCAAACTGGGTACTCACTCCTCTTGTAGTTGAGTACATCCACTTCTTGTAATTGAGCCTTGATTGCTGTTGGCAGATCAATGGGAGGGATTTACCTGGGCCAGTCTGCTGCAAGTATTGGCTGTGACTACTGACCACCAACCTCCACCCTCCGTGGAGGATCAGCTGTGTAGGGGCAGCGTGGTGGTGCTTTGGCATGGTCTGTAGCTGTCTACAGGGTGCACAACTCTGGGTTTTCCTGGGTGGGGCAGGTCAAGGTCAGGCCCCACTTGTATTTTGCCCAGGGCCACCCTGCCTGAGCTATAAAGCAATCTGAGATGGCTGCTACTTGTGCTGGGCTTGGAGATTTCCAGGCTAAGCCAAGCTGTGATCTAGGCTGGCTGCTGCTAGTGCCATACCTGGGGCCACTTAGGAGGAGGTACAGGGGCTGGGGGCTCACTGAGGCTGACTGCTGCTTGCTTGAGAGAATTTAGGAAGTTGTGAAGCATGAGCCAAGACCAGCCATTCATATGGAAAGGTCACTGGGGCAGGCCTGTAAGTTGGGTGGGACAGTCTCAGGGGATCTCTAGGACAGGGCAGTGTTACTCAAGTTGATGGAATATCAGATATGGCACCCACCTCCTGGTTCTGAGGCTCTGTGTGGGAGGGTTCAGAAAAGGGACAATGGCCTCTGCCTGCCTTTCTGCCTGGGAGAAAGCTGTCTCCCTGCTCTCACCTTGATGCCAGACACTTCAATTCCTCCCTGTATGCCACTAGTGTCTTTTAAGCTGCTACCCAAGTGCTGGAGCTCAGAGACAGTGAATCTAAGTACATGTGTGGGTTCTTTAAGAGGAAGTGCTTGGGACTCCAGAAGTTTCTTCCACTGACTCAATCCCTGCTGGTTTGTGCAGCTAGAAGTTATTGGGACTTATCTTCCTGGCACTGGAACCCTGGGCTGGGGTGCCTGGTATGGGGCTGGGATTTCTTACTCCCAAGATATCCCTCCCAAATTTCTATCCACCACACGTGGATGTGGGATTAGCCCATTCCTCATCTCCGCCTCTCCTACCAGTCTGGATGGATGTGGTTTCTTTAGTTCCATTGTCAGACTTCCAGTAACTTGATTTCTGATGTTTTTGAGTGATGGTTTTTCTATATTTTAGTTGTAATTTTGATGTGCCACCTGACTTTCAATGATCAATGATTTTTACATTGCAGGTTTTTATTACTACAATCAATTTCAAAATTAGTTATGTCTGGGGTATAAGGGGACTAAATGGTAATGGAAAAAGTACAATAAAGATAAATAGTAAGTAAACAAATAAATAAAAGTTAAAAAAACAATTTGATTTATAATAAAAAGCAGTTAGTACCCATAAAGTTAAAAAATATTCACGTAAGTTTCATAAACAAGAGTAGCTTCTTGATACACTTCAGAAGTGAAAACCTCTGTCCCTGAAAACCACGCCTTCAGGAGTAAAGCACTGAGCCGTAGTTACAGGCTTTTGTTAGTTACTCTGAAGTTCTATTGTTATCAGCTGCTGAACCAAATTGGAATAGTTTCTCAGCTAAAGAGTGACATCTTGTGATATCCCGCACTAATTACAATGAAAAAGTTTATTATCTGAAGAATCATAATTATATATTCCGGAAACCACGCTCTCTGTCGGAAACATTGTTCCCAGAGAAATAAGGGCACACAGATGTGCTACAGCAGGTCAGAAAGGGGTAGCTTCTTCCTGCAAACCAGAAGTCATGTTTTATAAAATCTGGTAAAATATACATAACATAAAATTGACCACTGTAGTCATTTTTAGCTGCACAGTTCATTAGCAGGAGGTATATTCACATTGTTGTGTGGCCATCATCATCATCCACCCCCAGAATGTGTTTCATCTTTCAAAACTGAAATTATACACATTAACCAATAACGCATTCCTCCTTTCCTCCACCCCCTGGCAACCATTATTCTACTTTCCCTCTGTAGGAGTTTGACTACTCTAGGTATCCCATATAGGTGGAATGATACAGTATTTGTCCTTTTGTGACTGGTTTATTTCACTTCACATAATGTCCTCAAGTTTCATCCATGTTGTAGCATGTGTTGGAATTTTTTTCCTTTTTAAGTCTGAATAATATTCCATGCATATATGTACACATTTTTTATGCACGCTTTTTTTTATTATATTAAAATCAGGCAATGGTCTGACAGTAAAAAGTCAGCTTATGGAATACTGTTATGTTAAACTTTACTTACAGCATGTTAAATCCTTACAACTAAGGTTTTCCCCAGAAAGAGATTAATGGAAACATCGGGTGCTTTTCAGATTGGATAGTTGCTGCTTTAAAAGGTGGCTTTACACAAACACTAAATTACCAGAAGAAGGAGGAGGAGGAGGAGGAGAAGGAGAAGAAGGAGAAGACCTTTAGAACACAATGAGTTGCTTTTATTTCATATGCACCCACGTCTCAGCATTTAGTGTCCTGAACAGAAAAGTGGAAAATTGTAGCAATTAGCCAGGAAATCAAGCTCACCAGGGTTCTGCCATGCACACGGAGTTCTTTCTTAATCCCTGCTGAGGACCGGGAGAAGTTACAGCACCAAAACCAAAGTATGCACTGAATTCAAGTTTCTTTTTGTTCCAGTTGTCAGATTCCAAACTAGATCCGAATGGATGGCAAAGATGACCAAATAAGAGCCCTGTTTAAAACTTCAATTTGTAAAAGCAAAAGCAATTATAGGAACAGAAAAAAAATTCATTCAGAGGGATCACGTGTGCTTACAAGTGTCTTCTATGGCCTTCCTGAGCTATTAAAAACCAAAACAAAACAAAACACCCAATGCATCAACTGATGATGGCAGCAGAGGGGGCAGGCGGAGGACCCCGATACTCATCTCCCAGGCTGGTGGAGAGTAAATCCACATGGTTCCAAAACTAAACAGGGGAGGTCAGAGACTCTTTCTAACCTTACCCCATGACTTCTGGCCAAAGCAAGGGAGTGTCACGGATAGTATTGGGTGGTAACCATGAAGAAAGGAACTTGAGGAGGAGTAAAGAGAAAGCAGCACCCCTTGATATAAAGGTGAGAGAGGGGGAAGAAGATATGGGGAAAGCCCCGAGTTCCTCACCAACGGCCACTTTAGGAGGGGAGCAGACGGGTTATAATCTATGCTTCAGTCAAGGGTGGTGGCAGAGAGTGGAAAAGGATGATGGTTTGGAAGGGGGACGTCATTTAAGACTTAAAGAAACAAGGGGTGCAGACAAAGCACCCCCACACACCCAGCAGTAGTCTCACAGGCTGTGACCTGAAACCACATCTACTTTAATAAGCCACTCCAAGCTGGAGGTCTGTTGCAGGGAAGCAGAGGGCAGCAGGAGGGGACGGGCAGAAGGCAGAGACCCTGGACCATGTAATCAGCAGCAAGGTGATTGTGTTCTGTGTCTTTTCATAGTTGCATTAGATGTGCCCCACTGATTATGATGGGAATCAATTTAAATACACTTTCTTGATCTCAGAAGTTCAACTATGTGGACAGTGGTTACACTTGACAGGAGGACTTGTTATAGCACAACTACTTATATATTTCAAATGGACAAAATTAGTATCATTTACAGTATCTTAGGATAAATTGCCTTTGAATGGGAGCTTCCTTTCCAGTACTTTGAGGTCTACAGACATATCTAGAAAATTTACTACTGTGGAAAATGAAGACTGCTTACATCGAAAGGGGGAAGGGGTGGGCCTGTGGTTTTTCTTTTGATTAATTGCTGTGACACTATCCTTCAGGTGGCTGAGGGAGTACCATATTTTCTTTAGACATCGTTAGGTGTCAGAGCTCCTGCAGGACAACTTTGATATTATATGAATCCTGCCATTTGCTAGCACTGATATGGCTCCTGGGTCCACCACTCCATTAGAACTATTAACTCCATTCATATTAATTTGTGTTACAAATCTTACAAAGGAGGGTGCTTCTGGTTATTTAGGTCCACATTCTATTTTAAGGCTCTATATTCGGTTTTCATAAATTGTTCTTGGAGGCCAAATTATCATCCCTGTCCCTCTGGTAAGTGTCATGTCTTTGCCATCTTCAGGACCCCAGCTAACTGTGCCGTCTCCTATTCCTTTTTGGCCTTCTTCAAGTTCTTCCAACAGTCGAAAACTGCGAAGGACTTTTACTCCCCAGTCCGTCGCGGCTGCCATGTTGCATCGCTGTCCACATTTTGTTTATCCATTAATTCGTGATTGGGCTCTTGGGGTTCCACGTTTTGTCTATTGTGAACAATGCTGCTGTAAACACGAGTGTGCAAATATCTGTTTGAGCTCTTGCTTTCAGCTCTTTTGGGTTTATACCCAATTACTGAATCATATGGTAATTGTATTTCTGACTTTTTGAGGAACCTCCATACTGGCTCTCCCAGGGTGGCTGTACCATTTTACATTCCCATCAACAGGGCACAAGGGCTCCAGTTTATCCACATACTTGATTGATTGCTTATTTTTGTTTTTTAAATTGTTTTTTAAGATTTTATTTATTTATTTATTTTTTATAGAGAGAGGAAGGGAATGAGAAAAAGAGGGAGAGAAACATCAATATGTGGTTGTGTCTTGTGTGCTCCCCTGCTGGGGACCTGGCCTGCAACCTAGGCATGTGTGCTGACTGGGAATGAAACTGGCAACCCTTTGGTTTGCAGGCCAGCACTCAATCCACTGAGCCACACCAGTAAGGGTAACATTTTCTTATAAAGTTAAGATAAATAATTCAGTCATCCTATTCTTATGTGTTTACCCAAAGTAAATGAAAACATATGAGCACAAAAAGGCACGAGAATGTTCATAGCACTTTATTCATCATAATAACCCCAAAGTGGAAACAACTCACTTATCCATCAACAAATGAATAAACAAATTGTGGTACAATCTGTTTATTGCTCAGCAATAAAAATGAATGAACTACTGCAATGTGCACGAAGTGGATTAATCTCAAAATCATAATGTTGAGCAAATGAAGCCAGACTCAAAAGAGCCCATATTGTACGATTGAATCTATGTGAAGTTTTAGAACAAAGAAAACTAATCAGTGGTGGAAAAAAAATCAGACCAGGCCTAACTGCCTCCAGGGTTTGAGTGGGGGTTTGTATTGGCCAGAAATATATAAAGGAATTTTCTTGTGTTATGGCAATATACATCTTGGTAGAGGTTTGGGTTATACTTAAGATTTATATATTTTACTGTATGTAAATTCTACCTGTAAAAGAAGCCATATGCATAAATGATTATTAAACCCAAGTTAATTATATTCATGCTGAAGTGTTTAGGGGTGAAAGAGATGAGGTTTGTCACTTATTTTTATTTTCTTTCTTTCTTTTTAAAAAAATTTTATTGATTTTTTTTTTTAGGCAGAGGGGAAGGGAGTTAAAAAGAGAGGGAGAGAAATATCACTGTGTGCTTGCCTCTCATGTACCCATACTGGGGACCTGGCCCGCAAACTAGGCATGTGCCTGGACTGGGAATCGAACCAGCGACCCTTTGGTTTGCGGGCTAGCACTCAATCCACTGAACCACAGCAGCCAGGGCTGCAACTTATTTTTAAATGTATTTAAAAAGGTTGATAGGAATAGAGGGAAATGAGAAGCAGATACATGAAAAATCTAATATAGTAACAAATTAATTGTAGAATTTAGGTGGTAGATATATGAACATTCACTCATAAGTTTTTTCAACTTTTCTGTATTTTTGAAAAGTTTCATAGTATATGTTGAAAATAAAAAAGAACATTGTTTAAAAAATTATATTCCTACCACTAAGAATTATTGTATATTAATATCTTGTCATATTTGTGTCCCACACTTTCTTAAGAAAACAAAACACATAACTCTTCTGTTACCATACCTCTCTCGAATTCCATTTTGCACCTCTGCCCCCGCATCCCTCTCTCACCCAGGGGTAACCAGCATTTATATTAAGTGTAGGGTATATTATTCTTTCAGTCTACTTTTACAGTAATAACTTTGTGCTTGTTTATACACACACACACGCATATATATAAAGCTCATGTCAAGTATTGTCATTGCAACTTCATTTATAATAATGAAAGATTGGAGAAACCTAAATATCAATTAGTAGAGAAGTGAATAAATTATGGATTTTCATACCATGGGATAGATCTTGGAAACATGTTAATTAAAAATAAGCTTATAAATCATATTTTTATTATTTATGGACACACATATATATAGCAAAATCATAATATGGACAAGAAGCATATACACCAACTTCCTAAGAACAGTTATTTCTGGAAAGGTAGGGAGGAAAATGGGATTAGTGAGGAATAACAGACCTCAATTACACCTTCAATGTCTTAAGAATTTATTGAAGCAAATATGACAAAATACTAACATTTGTTAAACCTGGGAATGAGTACATGCTTGGATTTTTTTCTCTATATTTTTCTGTATGTTGAATATAGTTCACAATTTAAAATACAAATAATACTTCTTTGTAAATATAGTTTTTAGAATTTATAGAAATTGTATGATATTGTAAATATTGTTCTGTATCTATCTTGCTTATTTTACTCAACTTGTGGTTTTGAGCTTCATCCATATTGGCATATGTAGATCTAGATCATTTAGTTTAACTACTGCTGTTGTTATCCCATCATATATTTCACTTAATTTATCCATCATTCTACTGATGGACATGTAGGTCATTTCTAGGTTTTCTGGATGATGAACAGTGCTGCAGTGAACACTCTGGTAGAGATCTTATGGACAAGAGTTTTTCCCTAGAGCACTGGTCTTGAAACTGGAGTGTATATACCCCTGAGGATACCCAAAAACTTTTCAAGAAGTCTGGAGACCTAAGTAGACTTAAAAAAAATCAATTTCAAGATTCTCAACCTGAATGTGCATGCTTTCCTCCGTGTGTTTATTTCAACCATAGACCTGTGTATGGAGCTGTGGTTAGACCACTAGGCTGGTTCTCTTTTTCCCCCTCCTTTCACAATTGCTCTTCTCCCATTTGACTACAGAACGGCATAGTTGCAGCCATATCAAATCTCATTTGGAATTTAATACATAAAATTTAATACATATATACTTTTTATATTGAGTTTTTATTTTTAAAATTTCTGTTAATCCATCTAAAATTAATTTGGTGTTTAACATGAGACAACAATATATGTATAGATCTAATAACTTTGATGTGAACATATAAATAATTTTACTGGATAATTCATACTCTTATATTCATATCAAAATTCTTTTTTGCATATGAGGAAATAATACAGTTAGTGGATGAATCTTCCCACTATTTTCCCAGAATTCCCTGTAGTTATAGTGGCTACATGAGACTGTTCTGGCCAATGAGATGTTAAGCCTGCTAAGAATTAATGAAAAGATTTTTGCTTTCTTGAGACAAACACTGCCTTTTATTCCTCCCTTTCCCTTCTGTTTCCTGGATGTATGCTGCCTGGAGGTGAAGCAAGTCTTTCCAATCCTCCCAGGAGAGCTTATCTCACAGAAAGCGGAATCCATTCTCTTCTCCTGGTTGGTCTAAGGATGATTCCATCCCCACTGCCAGTGGTTGGTTTAGTTATTGGGGTGTGACCCAGTTCTGCACACTTTGTGAAGTTTGCTGTCAGTGTCTGTGAAAGTTCTTCCCTGCTCTTAAAAGAGACTCTTGGAAAGCCATTCTTCCTCCATCTTTCCTTGGATGTTTTCCTTCTGCATTATGCAAGTTTTACAGTTTAGTTGATTCAAATTTGTCTGTTTTTTTTCTAAATGGTAATATTTTTTGTGCATTAATAAATCTTTTCCTACTCAAGGTTAAAATATTCTTTAATATAGTGTCCTAATAATTCTAGGGTTGTTTTTTCATTTTTAGATCTTTAATCCATGAGATTTATTTAGGATATGGTATGAAGTAGGAATTTGATTTTCCCCTCCATGTGTAGAACCAAGTGTCCAACTTTCTTAGTTCAATAGTTCTTTTTTTTTTGCAATTGATTTTTGAAGCCACCTTCTGGTGGTAAAAAATAGTTAATATTTATTTAGTATTTTTAAGTGTATCATATATAAACTTACTTAATCCTTACAACTTTATATGTACTTTCATATACATGTAAAAGCACAGGTGCACGATGCATTATTTACAATCCTGAAACTGAAAAAGGTCTAAAAACCATACTTTAAAAAATTTCATTTGGCAGCAAAACTTCACCTGAACTGGCATGTAGCTATCTACAGTCCTTTATTTATTCCTCTTAGTATGGCTATTAATACATTTTGCTGCAGAATTGTAAGTGTATTTGATTACAAGGTGATAATCTTGAAGCTGTTCAGATGTGACATAAACAAGGTATGTATTTAGGATAGCTTTTCAAAATTGAAAGAATTTTAAATTTAGAAAACCATCTGGCAGGGGTTTCAGGTAAGGGTTGTGGACCACTACTATTTTTATCCCCATTTTACAGCTGAGGAAATTGAGATATAGAAGTTAAGTCACTTGCTTAAGGTCCTGTAGTTAATAAAAGAATAATCAATGTAATTAATAATAGTTTTAGAGTTTATTGTGACAATTATTTGGTTAAATGCAGTATATTCATGATCTCAGTTAATTCTCACCACAACCCTACCAGTCACTGTTATTATTCCCATTTCCTAGATGAAGGAACTGAAGCTTACAAAAGTTACACAGGTCCCCTGAACACACAGCAGTTAAGTGTGGTGAGAAATGATTTAAAGGCAATTCACTCTGACCTCAGTATATTTGGTTACTACACTGTCCCTTACAAATCATAGAATCAGCTCTTCTTTTTCTTCTAAATGTCTTTCAGACCTCTATGTTTAATTACCTCTTGGATATTAGAGTAAGATTTTAAAAACATATATCAGATCATTTTATTCATATGCTTAAAAACCTCCTATGACTTTTTACTGCATTTAGAGTAGAATCCCAATTCCTCATAATGGCCCCTTCCTCCCTCTCCCAGCTCATGTCCTAACACAGCAGACTTCTCTTTGGCTTTTACACGCAGTGTATCCTCTACCTAGAAGGCTTCCCAGCTCTTCACACAGCTGGCTCCCTTTGCCATTTGGGCCTTAGCTTAAGTGACTCCTTGGTTTTTCACTAATTACCCAGTCTAGAGTCTCTAATCACCATCTCTATCATATCCTTCTGTTTTACATAACATGTAAACATCATCTATATAATCTCTTTTCTCTTTTTTCCTTTAGAATGTAAGTTCAACCAGAGTGGGCACCTTGTCAGTTCTGGTTTCTTTTGAAGCCCTATTTTCTAGTAAAGAGTTTAGCAAGGCGGTAGATACTTAATTTTGGCTGAATGTCCCAACCAGTAAATAGTACCTGCTGGTTAGTTTCAGTGGTGGGAGATAAATTTGAGAATGCAGGTGGGAGGAGACTGTGAAATGTGAAGATATTTGAACAACAGTGCCTATTACAGTGTCTGATACAGAATAGGTATCAAACACATATTTGATGAATGAACAGTAAATATTAATGTTAGCTTGGATCTTGGGCAAATTACTTAAACTTTCTGGGCTTAGTTTCCTTAACTATAAAGTGAAGATTAAAACTTTACAAAGCTAGCCTACGAATTATGAGATAACGCATGCCAGATGCCTACCACTTAGCAGGTATTTTAGTTTCTTTCCTCTTATATTTTTATACTTTATTGTTTACAAAGCTCTTGTAACATCTTATATGACCTCATTTTGTTTCCATACCCTTCTATAGTACTTCTCATTAGCCTCATTTTATAAATGAAATACAGACTCTGGTTGAGACATAGCCTCGTCAGGTAATGAGAAGCCCATTTAAAAGTTTTACAAGCAGAGGACTGACATAATAAAAGCAGTGCTTCTTTGAAGAGTAAGCTGTTAGTGGCATATAAGATGGGCTCGACTGAAGAAGGTGGAGAAATATTATTCTTGACGACTTTCATTAAAATCAAGTTTATAGTGATAAGGGTCTGCACTAGGTGACAGGATAAAGTTTAAAAGCCTAAAGAATTAAACAACCAAAGAGCCAGATAAATCCCCCCCACCCCCAAACTGGGAGTTTCCACATCTGATTGAGAAAATGATGGTACCAACAACATAAAACAATTAAGAAGCCAAACTTGGCAAAATGGTTGTCAAAAGACCTTCCCTCGGATACCCATGCAGAACTTTTGGCAAATAAGGCACACATGTGAGCCGTGCTTAAGTGCCACTGCAGATCTTAATAGTACCCATCCTACTGGCAAGGTCCTTCGTAATTGCTTGATCTAGAAGCAGTCCCGTGGGATGAGGATGGAGCGGTAAAGAATGAGAAACCATTTTGAACTTCCAGAACCTTGGTTAAATAGCCTTTTTTTCCTTCTCTAGAAAATAAGGAGTCCCATATTTCCTCCTCCTGCCTCGTTTTGAGACTAACGACCCTCTCCAGACAATCACAACGGGATTTTTTCTTTTCTTAAAGCGCGCGCAGCTAGGCGTAAGCTGCGCATACTAAACCTGCCCTCTTCCGAGAAGCGTAGCCCCGCCCCCGGGTAGTGATGTCACTTCCGGCGCGCTGACGCCCAGTCCGGCGTGCCGACGCCTGCGTCAGCACAGAGCGGAGCTGGGGGCACCGGGTTTGAAGTCGTGCGGGTCGGTGGATTGCCTCTTCGGCTGTGTCAGACCCCTGCTCCCGGGCGGCGGCGGGGACGAGCTTGGGTCCGCGGCGGAGCAGATGCCTCAGGGCCCGAGCCGGGACGCCCCGCGCCGCACCGGCCGCTCCCCTCTGCCCCACGTCCTGGGCCTGCGCCGCACTAGTGTCTGGAAATTAGCGCCTCAGCGGCGCGGCGCCTGGCTCGTGGGGAACCTCGAACTGCCGGCGCCCGGCCATGGCGGTCTCCAGGTGGGTTTTGCTTCTGACGAGCGGACTGGAAGGCGGCCCAGGCAAGGCACCGTCTGCTCTCCTTGACCCCGCTCCTGAAAGGGAGAGGTTCCCGTTGTCACTGGGCTCGGGTGCCTGCTTCCAGACTTCGGAGTTCGCCCCTCAGTCCGCGGGGCTTTAAAAGGTCCAAAATGTCTTTCTGTGTTTGTGGAATTGACTTACGTCCACGATGGAGCTAGTTTTTGTCTTCATCACTTTTCTCTTGTCTGGTTTCTCTTCCCTCTTTCAGTTTTAGGGGACCCTTTTATCTTAGTACTCTAAGGCTGATCCCTAACCTCCATTTCACGGGGAAACTTGGTCGCAACTCTCTAAGTTGGGGCTTTTAGAGTGCTATAACCTAAGAGACCTTCTGATTACGTTAAACTTTTGTATTTACGACTTTAGCGATATGTTCTTTCCTGAGGACTTTCTTTTTAAACTTCACAGTAAAATTCTTCCTTTTTTTTTTGTAGCAGTGAGCATTCAGTTGTCAGCATTGTAGTCTTTAGCAAATTATTATATTAGTACCATTTTTCTTAACTAAAGCGTGAGAAATACGTCACAAATCTTAAATTATCTAACAGTGTTGCCTATCAACAGGAAAGGCTGGGAAAACCGTAGGAAAGCCAACGTGTTTGGATAACTACAGGAGGCGAGTCTTCCTTCCCTGCAATATGGTAGAATGGTGGGAAAACTTTGTGTCAGAGGTTTGATTTTAGCGGGTCTGTGTACATGTACGTAGGGGACAGTCCCTCTGATAGCAAAGGATTTAGCGTGTTCATTAGAGTTCCCGAGGTGAATTTTCATGAGATTTGGGTCCTTCTCCCACATGGACTGAAGGAAAAATGATAGATCAGAAAACAAATAGTTTTCGTTCTCTTCTTTCATAATTAATTGAACATATTCCCTCAATACAAAATGTGCTCAAGCTTTATCGGTTTTGCAAGAGAAAGAAAAGATCACCCATCTCATAGACTCCCTAGGTAACTGATGAAATAGTTTGTGGGAGAAGCCCATGGGATTGGGAGAAGGGGGTTGCTAGGTATCTGTAGTATGGAGCATCTAATTTTTATTTCATAGGTTATTTGAATCTATTCAGTGTGAGATATTCTTATTTTGTGATATATAGTAAAGTGTCTTCAAAGAATACAGTGGTATTTTCAGTTTTTGCAAATAGGGAAAGTTGTATCTTCTATGTTACCTTCCATATAAAAACATAAATATATACATTGTAAATACATTAATACATAAACTTAATATGAGATTTGTTTATCAGGTTATACAATGTTTAAGGGAATGAGTTGCTCTTGAAATTCCTTTCTTATAGTTAAGTACTTTTTCACAGTATGGGATGTAATTTTATAGACACAAAAATGAAAGTTTTTAAAATATCCTGGTCTGCTTGGCCAATGCTGACCTATTTACAGAAGTTTAGGGCACCTACATTTCTGAAGGAATGAATAGATTTCTAAAGGCACTGCCTTTTGTTTTTGATATTGGATTTAAAAGGGTAGTGCTTCCCCCCCAATATTATTCACATTGCCGAAATTCTGTTAAATTATACTTTTTAAAAAGCCTTTTGTAGTTTTGTGAAGGAGCTACTCCTGTGCATATTTTAGTAATATAAGAGGTTCAAAGAAACACTTTTGAGACTCTTGTATTTTGCGGATAGCTGTCAGTTCTTGCCCTTTTCATTTGTGGATTCACTCTGAATAGCAAACTTGAATTTTAAACTGACCTCCATGCACTAAGCACATTTCATTCCTAACTACTCTTTTTCACCTGTTCATGTATGCTTGTGGAATACAAACTCATTTTAATATTATTTTATGCAGAATAGGTGGAAGATAATTCAGGAGATAAAAGTCACATTTGCCAGAATTAAATCTGAAATATTTGTACTTAGTTTATATCAATGCACATAATCGAAAAGAGTCTTTCTAATATTTTTAGGACCTTGTAAATATTTCCAACAGAAAGGAAACAGTAAGGTGGTACCATTATTCCCTCAATTGCCAGGTTCAGAAATCTGGGAATAATAGACTTCTCCCTCCCTCCTTCCCCTGCAGGAGGTCACCAAACTCAGTCCTGTCAGTTCTACCTTTCTAATCTGTGTCTGGTCAGTGTCTCCCCCCCATGCCCCGCCCCCATACCAGTCACCACAATCCTGCTTCATAACCCCGTCATCTCTTTCTAATTTATTCATCCCTTCCACCATATTTGCTAATATATGAATTTTAATGTGGTCATTTTTCTTCTTAATGTCATTGGATAAAGTCCAAATTTCTTAACAAACATGTCTTACCAGATCCTTTGTGATCTGGTTCCTGCTTTCACCTTTTTAGCTTCATCTTGTGTCAAGGTCTATGCACTTCTCTCTCTCCCTTCCCTCCTTTTCCAAATTTGTGTTCTCACCCCTTAATCTTTATTTCTGGAACACTTCTTCCTTGTGTAGCACCCCACCCCTTTCCAAAAGTTTGGGTAAATCCAACCTTATACTCTTGGTCAGCCTATATGATAGTTTGCTCAGGAAGCCTTCTCTGGCTTTACTTCCTCTGAGGGATTTGTACCAGTGTGTAATTCTCTCATTCATAACATTTATCATATTTTGTAATTGATTATTTCATTGTTCTCTCCCCTGCTTGAATTACCATAAACTCTGTGAGAGTAGGGAATGGTCTACTCTTTCTATCCCAGTAGAGTGACTGGCTTCTAGTAGGTACTCAATACAATTTTTTTTTACATGGGTGATTTTGTTTCTTGTTTTAATCCCTGTCATGATTTATTGTAATTTTTGTGTAGTAGAATAGTTCCAGTGCTTTTGAATGAGTGCTTCTGAGTTTAGCTACAGTTTCTTTTTTCCCCTTTGGAAGAAAAGCTTTCATTGTAGCTTTGAATATTGGCCAGGCTTACAACTTTAAAAACATAATAGATATTAGAACTAGTTTTAAAAGTTTATAATTGTACAATTCTGTGATAGTGTGGCATTTTTTAAAATGCAAATTGGCTATAATGTAACCCTGCATTTTGAATGACCAAATTTTTTAGACCCTGTTATAGTTTTATAAAAGCCTATAGTTTTACTGTACTTTGAATTATAAGAATGTGGCAAATTATGAAATGCATGGTCAACTCTTGATGCATGTGTGAGTTAAATCTTGCCCACCCCCCCAAAAAAAATCCACCGCAAACTTTGTGGCTCCAAAACTGCAAACACAATGATAGCATTTTGCGCTCCCTTCAGCAACACATGCACACAATTATAGCATTTGAAGTTCTCTGTAAAATGCAGTGAAGTATTATTGAAGAATGTATAATTCCTTTAGACCCTTAGTAAAAGAGATAGTATACAAATGTAGGAGTAGAGAACAATGTTGCCCTTTAAATGTGAATGCTGGAAAGTCAGCTAAGCTCACTCACTAGCTACTTGACTTGCTCCTACAAAACCAACTTGAGCAAAAAGACGAATTAGTAGCATTACAGCTTTCAATGTTTGCAAACAATTGACATTACAATTGTTAAATCCTTGAATGCAGCTGTTTTGTGAGCCTTTCTCCCAGTATCATCTGTCACCTAACTAGTTGGGGTTGGGCTGCCAGTAGTAAAGGCAGCCTTAGAAGAATTGTTAAGGGGGGGGTATTGTGCTCATTACAGAAGATGGTGAATCTGTAACATTATTGGGTTCCATGGCTTAATACAGACTTTTTAAAGGTTGTCTTTTTGATAACCTTTGCCTGTCTATGCCACAGTTGTGTTAGTTGACTGTTGTATTACATTGACTAGCTAATATGCACATGGCTTTTCCTTGATCATGTAGAAAAAAATTAAGTTCAGAGAATTTTTCCTCAGTGATCCAAGCTATAAAGGTGCATATCTAAAATGTCTAGACATTAACTATGATTTGACAACTTAGAAGCCATATCTTACACCTGTGACATATAACTTTGCATTTGAAAGTGATGCAGTCTTCAGAAAAGATTCAGGAAAAAATCAGAACATACCCTGTTATGGAAGAAACAAATTGCTACATATTAACAGAACTTTGCTCTGTTTTGTTAGTTCTCTCTCTCTCTCTCTCTCTCTCTCTCTCTTTCTCTCTCTCTCTGCACTGCTGATACTTTGTTGCAACAGGTGTGTTCTGGGAAATAAAAGGAAGCCTCTTGATGTGGGGGAAGTTTTAGTGGATCCTTCCTAATAGTGACAGGGAAAATGCTAAAATGATCTTAATTATCTATAGGACAGCATGTTTCTTGTGTTTGCTAGTCCTATTCCTCTTTTACTGCTAATTTCAATTCATTATAGGATTGACAGAAGGGATTATTGTAGATTTCATACAGTGGGTGGTCCATATCTGCAGGTTCTGCATCTGGGTTCAACCAACTGTGGATCAAAAATATTTGGGGGGGGGGAAGTGATGTTGTTGATGTGTCCTATGTAGTTAGGTCTACAGTGGTTGCATCTGTACTCAACATGTACAGACTCTTGTCATTCCTTAAACAATACAGGATAATAACTACATAGCATTTGCTTTGTGTTTGGTATAAGAATCTGGAGATGATTTAAAGTACATTGAGTCCTCACTTAACATTGTTGATAGGTCCTGAGACTGTAAGGGAAACAACTTACAATGAAACTATTTTATCAAACACTAATTGATATAAACAACAGTTAAGTTCCTGTGGCATCTCATCATTTCATCAACATTATAATGAAACAACCTAGGACAAAATGATGTTATTTGAGGACCTGCTGTATATAGGAGGATAAATGTAGGTTATATGCAAATACTATGCCATTTTATATAAGGGACTTGAGCATACACAGATTTTGGTATCCAAGGAGGGTGGAGTAGGGGTGTCCCAGAACCAGTCTCCCTTGATACTGCGGGATGACTGTATATCACGTATTTCATACTTCAACAAATTTAGATACAAAAAAGCCAGGAAAGGTAGAGCAGGCATTACAGAAGCTTTTTCATTTTACTCCTTATGGAAAATTCCTGTATCTTTGGTTTATTAATCAAAATACTTGTATAAAGGATATTTTTTTAATGTGATAAAATACACATAATGAAATTTACCATTTTAAAGTATATAATTTTGTATGAAGTTTTAAAACTACAAATATTTCTGGGCATGGCCAATGGTGAGAGGACTGATTATGGAAGTGGGTAGGCTGGGTGGAAGGGAGAGAAGGAAGAAAAAGTGGGGCAACTGTAATAGCATAAACAAATATTTAAAACAAAAAAAATGGCCTGAAGATGTAAAAACTAAATAAATTTTTAAAAATAAAAAACCCCACAGACATTTCAACTGAAGAACCCAGATTTTATCTTTGAGATAGAGTCATGCAAAAGGCAGTGGGCTGTTAGATTTTGGTAGAGATTAGATAAAAATGTCCTGAAGAAGATAATACAAGTTGGTTGTGTATGTGTGTGTGTGTGTGTGTGTGTGTGTGTGTGTGTGTATTAGCATTTATTTAACAAGAATGCTTTCTAATGTTCTAGGTGCTGGAGATACAGCACAGAACAAAAATGGAGTCCCCATTCCCTTGGAGTTTATGTTCTAGTGTGGGGGTAGGGGAAATAAAATTTATCTAGCATGTACTTGGCCATGCCCCTGGCTTTGGTGTGGCTACTTTCTTGTTTAAAGAATATAACATTAACACAGTTTCAAATTACCCACAGTATGAACTAGAAGATTTGCAATTTAAAACACCAGTATAGGGAATTTCTCGGAAGTTGTTTTCTTTTGAACATAACTCTCTTGCTTAATGATAATCTGTGAGACTAACAACAGTGTTCCTATCAGATATTTATTCTGTATATAACACAGAAAAGTAAAAGTTCAAATAGTTTGTTTTAAATTTTAATGTAGTTTTGCTAAATGTAAAAAATACAAAATGGACAAACTTAATTGACCATTCTCTTTTAGTTAAGGTTACAAAGCCATTCTTGTGATGTATTCTGTTGGTTGAACCTCCACAAATCTTCAGAGAGATTAAATTTATTCTGAGAATATTGAGATTGGAAGTAGATTGAGGAAGTTATATTGTATACCTTTTTTCTTTCATCAAATGGCTTAGGACTGGAAATGCAACATATACCTGTCTCTTCACAATGAAGTAGTAATCTAGGGCATAGTTCAAAATACGTATGGGGTGGGCAAAAGTAGTTTAGAGTTATGAGTATGCAAAACACAGAGTTTATTCTTATTGTACTATTTATTATTTATTTGTAGTACAACTGTAAATCTTTTTGTCTAACCCTGTATCATTTCTTTCCATTTCTTTTTATGTCTTTATGAATTATCATAATGCAAAGAGCTGAAGAGAAGAGGGGTTAAATTGCAGCTGACCATATAACCTCCACAAACGTTCTATACTCTTTCCTTTTTCCAGGCAGTCTTTAGAGTAGTTGGCCAAAATCACAAGTTGGTAAACAAAACATGAGTCATGTGTAGTTATCTCTCTGAATTAAAGTCCAAATTGAAAATGGGCCAGATTTCTTATCAGTAGATTCATAAGGAGTGGATATTGTCAAATATAATTACCTTATGTTTAATTTAAATTATTCTCCTGTAGTCTTTGATGCCTTACATTCAGAGGTAACATCTGTTACCTCTTCTCCATCTGTCTATCTTCAGAGAATGAAGAATGACATTTTTTTTCTACTAGCTTTTCTGCAAGAGAGGGTTTAGCTGAAAGAAATATTGTGGTAAGTATTGTGTTCCCTCAAGCAGCCCATCTTTTAACTTCATTTTTCTTCTGACCACCTAGTTTCCTTCAGGACTCTCCCTCACCAAGGACCTTGTCTACCTCCAACACAATACTGACCCAGTCTCAAGCCTTTGCCCATATCCCGCCAGTTTACCTCACCAGCATTTTCCATTGTGGCCAGACCCTGATGCTTATCCTGTTTTCCCTATAGCTGGCTACCCTGGGTTAACAAGTCAGACTGCCCTCTTGTCAGATCCTGCCCTCTTGTGCATCTCTTTGTTCTTCCTTTTGTGTGGTGTTGAATCTTCTGTCCTGGAAAGATGAATGGAGAACTCCAAAAGGGGCTTTGAGTCAGGAGGACCAAGCAAGCATTCTTGTGTCCCCATTCCTCCATTCAGGGCGGAGTGTTTGGTTACCACCAAGGTGGAAGATGTGAGAACAAACAAGCCCAGAACTGTATGAAAGAGTGAGCTGATCTACCTTAGGAGAGTTGGCTAATGGAGGAGCACAGGTGACATGACATGGCACTGAGATAAAAGGCTTTGCAGAAAGGAGAAGCAAGAAGAACTGTGTTGCCGTGAGACAGATCAGCACTGGGTTAGAGAGGTGTTGAAGGTCTTTGGGCAGATGTGTGGTTCTAATGAAGCTAGGTAACAGGGAACTAAAGGAAAGTTCAGGAAGCGTGGCAACTATTGAAGAAATACAGTGCCTACCGCATGGTCTCTTTCAGCTTGCTGTTTGGAGCAGATAACGGCCTTGATGTTTAGAATGCTGAAGTCTTGCTATGCTGCTCTTTTCACTAACTGAAACACTACCTTACCAGCAGTTCTGTTATTTTCATAACTTGTTTTTATATAATACATCTGTTGTAGATTAAGGATGTTTCTCAAAGGAAGCAAAGAAATTATAATATAGCATTCTTTTGGGGGGAAGGGTAAAAATGGTGCTTGAGTTTGTCCCGAAGAAATTTGAACTTTTCTTTATCTGTAGTTTTAATTATAGTAAACACCAGCTACTTAACTATATTTAAATACTGTGCAAAATGTTGTGGGAGACAAAAAGAATCACTGAAGGAGGTGAAGCCTAATAAGCATAAGGCATCATGTGACGATCAGTATGAGGTGCCATAAAACAAAGCATAATAAATACCAAAATGGCCATCTAAGATGGGAATTCATGTGGAGTTCAGAAGAGGAAGTAATAGTTTGAGGTGGTTTCAGGAGAGTAAAGGACTTTAAATCTTTATGGATGGGAGCTAGCTGAAGAATTGAACCAAGGCAAGACATTCCAAGTGGAGGAAACAGTATGGATAAAGTTACAAACACCAAAAGGTCCATGTTTGGGAGATACTTTTTTACTTTTGATTGCTATCTGAGAGATGATAAGGGTGAGTCATTAAAAAATTTAGAGTAAGGCAATAATTTGATCAAGTGGTGCTTTAGGAAGTAAACTGCAATAAAATCACTTTAGGATCAGGTTATGCTCACCAGGCAGTTGTGTGACACCAGAGCTTCCAAAGGGGACAGATTAGGGATTATTTGTGCTGTTATAGTTTTAACAAATAATACAGTTTCCTAAGGGAGAAACTGGAGAGAGGTAAGCAGCCAAGGGCGAAATCTGGGAGAGTGTTCGTATTAAGAGTGTTAAGAGTAAGGAAACCAAGGAAAGAATTGAGTGCAGAGTAGAATGTGGATAATAAAATGTGAAAATTTGGGAAGGAAAGTATTTTAAGAACAGAGTATTTGCTGATATCAGATGTCTTAGAAGAGTCAAAATTGGATTTATAAGAAAATTGGATTTGGATTTTGCAGGTTAATTGGTGACTTTCAGATGTGCTATTTCAGTAATGGAAAAGGATTAGGAACTTGACTCATGGATTAAACTGTGTATGGTGAGGAAGTGAAAGAGGTGATTCTAAACACTGGTTCAAGATACTTGGCAGTAAGAAGAAAGTGTTCTAGGAGGTGGAGGTCAGGGAATTTATTTTCTTATTAGAGACAGACCTCTGCATATTTGAAGACAGAAAAGAATGGGTTAATAAGGCAGTGGTTTGAGGTATTGTAGAAAAGATAATTGAGTGAGGATAGAAGGGGATGGTGTCAAAAAAAAAGTGGGACAATATCTAAGTCTTGAAGAGTGGGGACACTCTTCTCATCTGAAATAGAAAGAGGGTAGGTGTAAAGACCAATTTTTAGAGGTAATGAGGAGAGAACCTGAGGTCGTTTGTGTACAGTAACCTGGATATCTCGGTACTCAGTGACGTAGTCTGTTCCTTTTTTAAGGAATAGGGAATGGTGTAATTGGGGCTCCAGAAGTGTGGAATGATTGGGGAAAACTTTGAAAACTCTTTTCTTTTAACTTTTTACACATGGATTTATTAACAAGTTATTATTGTCACTTCCTTAGAGTATTCATTTGGTGGCCAGCTTTGCTTTTGGTCACAAAAAGCAGAAACTCCATATGGAAAAGGAATTACAAAGTGGTTAAAATCTTTGCAGAGCTCTAAGGAAGTTGACATCAAATAAGTCAAAGGTAGGAAAAACATATTATGTAAGGGGAAAAAAGTACAAAAAATATTGCAATGATGTGAAGCTATAAAAGACAGCTAAATTATCTAGTTTTATCTCCAAAAAAAGAGGTTAAACAAAGTGAGTTTCCCTAAGTCCTCTTATAAGTGACAGAGGTAGGACCTCTAAAGGTCTTCTAAGTTCCAGTCTGGTTTTCCATTTTACAACTATTCTTACAGGAAAGTGCTGGATCTATGTGAACTGTGCACATATAAGAGAAACCCATATTGTTGTGAAGAATACATGAGTACATGCCACACATACAATTATCAGTCAACTGTAGCATAAATTTGACCTAAGACTAATACATTCTTTATAGTAAAACTGACTTAATTTGGGATAATTTTGCCTGCCACAGAATATAAAAGATTTAAATGAGTGTTTTTCTTGATGCATACAGAAAGTAACTTAATAGGTGTTTAAATTGTTTTTTCATAAATTTCATTGAGCATAGGCATTCAAAGTCACATGCTCATAGCAGTATGCAGGTGTTGGTTTGGTGAGGGTTTTTATAATCTTTAACATTGCAGTCACTTTTAAAGATGAGAATAAAGGGCATTCTGGAACTTATGGATGGGATGGGTGTGAGAAATCATTTTTTGAGGATGGGGTCTGGGGTCTAACTTAGTCTTGGAAATTTTTTAGAACACCAACTGTCAAGAAAAAAATTTTTTCCCTTTTCTTTTGTCCTATTATCTCTCTGAGTCACTGTTCATCAAATCCTGTAGAAAAACTGATGAGTGAATGGGTAAAGACAAATATTTAGCTAGCATTAAATTAATAAGGGGGGATGTGTCTATGCACAGTGTATATATAAAGTAAGTTAATTTTTACATGTCTTGTAAAAATTAATTTCCTTTTAATCACTCTGTGTGCCATTCAGTATATTCGAAGCAAATATTGTGTTGTATTACCTCTTTTTGTCTTACATTACTGGCTTTAATTGCCTCAGATATTTTTTCTTTTTTTAAAATTATTTATTTTTTAATTCTCACTCAAGGATAAGTTTATTGACTTTAGAGAGAGAGAAAGTGAGAAACAATGAACCCACAACCTAGGTATGTGCCCTGATTGAGGATTGAACCTGAAACCCTTTGGTGTATAGGACGACACTCAAACTAACTGAACCACCTGGCCAGGGCTCAAGTATTTTTCTTGATAATATGTCTTTCTTTTACATACCCTTAACTATAGTTTGAATCTTGCCTTTTGGTGTTTTGTTCTGAAGCAATTGAAAAGTTTTCATTGTACCATTAGCCTTCTTGACAAAAAAAAATATCTATTTTAGTTATATTTCTTACCAGCTGTAATGATTTTTTACTTCTTAATGACTGCCTAGTTTGAAATACTACACTTAAAAAAAAAAAAAAAACCTTCCCATTTCATTTGCCCCCTTAGAGGTTTACCTTACAAAAGGCTTTCACAGCTTTGTTTTGTAATTTTTTATCTCTTTATGAAAGAGAAAGAATTCTAGAAGTAAAATATGAGCCTCTTTACAGTGTATTAATGCTTACCGCTCATGATTAGCTCTAGGACCTTGCTTGCCTTCTCTTCTCCATTAGATAAAATTTGAAGGTGTATTCACTAAATCTCCCCTTGTATAAGATTGGGAACAGTCAGTATGACTTTGCCCCTTGTCTCCCTCTATCTTGTTTAAAGTACATATTACATATATGATACCATCTTCTTTACCTCATTACTTGTGGCATCCACTTTACCTCATTAAGCTTGATTAGTGAGGCAAGAGGACTAGACCTGTATGATATCTGGACAGCTGTGGTAATTACTTGTGGCTTTCTTTTTAAAACCTTAGGATTTCCCTGTGTGCTTAAAACAAAGTAACACAGTTTTCCATTTCCCCCACTTATTCCATATATAAGGCATTGTAATTTTATTCCAAACTTTATTCATTGGTGGGATTTGAACCATGGTGTCATGGCTCTGGAACTTGTGACATTATGTTATATGCCTTTACAAACTCTTTCCTAAGAGATTTTGTTTATTGCCATATCTGTCACTTCTATACAGATGACTCATACACCTATGTATTTTTCATCACAACTTTCTCCTGAATTTCAGACCGCTATTCCAACTATCTTTTTTGGTCTCTCTTTGCTATGCTATCCCTACCACTAGTAAACTTGTCATCTTATAGCATTTCCTCACTTGCTCTTCCCATTTCTTTTAATGACACCTTCATTTTCTAAGATTCATAGCCTCAGAATCTTTTTATTTCCTTAACATTTCATTTACTATACCACATTTGATTTACTTCTGCAGCATTTCTCCCAACCTCTTTTTAGTATTCTTGCCATGATTATAGTTCAGGTCTGTACATTTAGTTAAATTCTCTAAAAGTTTCCTTCCATTTTATTTCATGCTTCACAGTGCTGCCAGATTAATCTTTCTAAAACATAACTCCAGTTCCATCATTTTCTTAATTCAAGACCTTCATGGTTTATACATTCAAAAGTTCTCCACGTTAGGACTCTAGCTACTTGTTTGTTTGTTTGTTTGTTTTTCCAAAGAGTTATTTGGGCATTCTGGAGGACTAGGAGGCCCTGCATGTAAAAGAAGGTGTTGGGCGTCTTGATGAAGTGTGGCTGATGCTGGCAATGAAGGACCCAATAGGGCAGTGGAAACTTGATCTTGGGGTTGTGGAACTGCTTGACTGCTGGCCAAGGGCACTTGCTGGATGCAGTCTCTTCCACTTTCATGATCTGAATTGCGTGGACGCAGGCCCGCATGTCCTGGTAGCAATGGTTGATGGTGTCTGAGGTGTCAGGTCCTGGTACTCCCAGTACCTGTTTTGGCTGCCACTGCAGGAATCATAGTGCAACCAGATGCCAAAGTTCTTCCCCTTAGGGAGGATTTTTCGAACACCTGCCCACAGTAGATAATTTTCCCTGAAGGTTTCTTCATCTTCTTGAGATACGAAGTACCAGAAATGAGACTTGGCAACAACATGGTTAGGTGGAAAGATGCACTTGTGGCAGAGGGGCAGTGTGCAGCACTTGGAGGTGGGCGGGCAGTGCCTTGCCACATTGTACCCTCGAAGTGTGCCTGAGGCCTGGATAGCCTTTTCTCTCAGTTCTTCACCACCCACAAAAGGCTCTAATTACTTCTGTAGCTGTATCTCCCACTGTTCTCTTAAATGTACCCTGAATTACAATCAAGTTTTTAGTTATTTCCCTAAGTGTAGTCTTCCTTTTCTTATTGCTGTGTTGTTATTCCTCCTTCCAGGTGGTTCTCCCCCTTTCCCTTTTGTCACCTCATCTCCACCAGTATTAAATTCTTATTCTACCACTATGGTCCATCTCATATACCATTTGTTTTATGAGGTCAATATACTATTTGCTTTCTTTGTTCCCACTCCTTAAAGCACTTAGTATGTATTTTCTGACATGTATCTTATTGTACTGTGTATTCTACTTATTTGTGTATTTGCTTTTCCCACTCACTCAACCCTCATAGCAAGTTGCTTGGAAGTAGAGATTCTCCTGCAACCCCAGTATAGATCTTTGTTCAGAGATGCTCAGTACATTTATTGATTCATATTATACATATAAGAAAACACATTTCAGAGTAACCATTATATTTTTGTTATTTTAGGCTTGACCGTCTTTTTATCTTACTGGATACTGGCACTACTCCAGTTACAAGAAAAGCTGCTGCACAGCAACTTGGAGAAGTGGTAAAGCTTCATCCCCATGAATTAAACAATCTCTTATCTAAAGTAAGAACTCTTTTTTTTCGTTTCATACAATACAATTGTGGGAATGTGTCCATGGATAGGAACATAAAACTAAAGACAGAAATTGTCTTATTTTATTTTAGTGACAGCTTGTGGTCTTCAAATTTCATTAAATGTCTTAACATTTCTCCAAATATTTAAAAAGTTTTTTTAAAATATTTTATTTATTTATTTTTAGAGAGGGAAGGGAGGGAGAAAGAGAGAGAGAAACATCAATGTGTGGTTGCTGGGGGCCATGGCTTGCAACCCAGGCATGTGCCCTGACTGGGAATCGAACCTGCGATGCTTTGGTTCGCAGCCCGCGCTCAATCCACTGAGCTACGCCAGCCAGGGCTTAAAAAGTTTTACTATTCTTTTGTAATTAATTTTGTCACAAGATATATATCTGTGTGTTTATATATACATATATATATATTTGCATCAAGTTTAATTGTTGAAGGGTTTTGACACAACATAAAATCTTTTAACTGTGACACAAATTTGAATCTGACCTAATTTGGTAATGAACTAAGTTGTTAATCTAGTTCGTTAGTGGTCTAACTTGTTCTTAATAGCTAGTAATTATATCAGAGTTGGCAGTCTTCAAATAGATGAGTACTCATGGGCAATGACTAAAATATCTGAGAAGCTAGTTGTCATTACATTCTTAGCTTTTTGAATGTGGAGGCTTTCTGCTTTGGTGAATCGGAGTTTTCACAATCCTAGTCTATGTTCTTTCCCTAAGCAATAGTGGTACTTTCACTAAACTCTGGGCTTGTAGAAGTATGCCTGCATGACTGTAAGCAGCAGATTCTATGTGTTTAATTCTCTGGGATGCAAAGTAAAAACAAGAGTGCTTTGAGGAAAGGAAAAGTAGGGAATAGGATAGGGGAGCAATATGATAGCCCAGACAATGGAAGCCCCAAGATACCTCTCTTCCTTTTTTCATTCTCATTTGTCCCTCCCTGATTCCTATGAGTAGGATTTCAAAGCCCTTTGTTGATACATATTGTATAAATATATGCTATGTGGTTCTTACCATAAGGGCTAGCAGTGACTCTCTTCCCTGCTCTATATCCAAAGATGTAGTTGGAGAGAGAGAGTGATTTGACATCTACAGGCTCCATGTTCTCAGAATGGGGAACAATGCATATTAGGCAATATTATACTCATGTGTAAGGTGTGGGATAGAGAAGCATACCCATTTCTTCTGATCTCAAGGGGAGAAAGGAGGACTGAATGAACTGAAACTGGAAACAGTGAACAAGACTAATCTGTGCTGAACTGAAAAAGGGTTTCCAGACTTTCAAGTGAGTTCTGATCTTTACAACTGAGATCCCAGCATACTGGCTGCCATCACATAATTACAAAAGAGGCAAAGTTTGTCTTTAGCACCTTCTTACTTTCTATCCTCTTTGCTTTGCCTTCAGTGTTTTCCTGTTGCCTTTTAGTTTTGTTTTTTAAACAGCTTTATTGAAATGTAATTTACATACAATACGGTTCACCTATGTAAAGAATACAATTCAATGACTTTTTAATTATATTCACAGATATATGCCACCATCACTGCAATCTAGTTTTAAAACATTTTTATCTCCCCAAAAGAATCCTCCTGCCCTTTAGCAGTTACTTTTCACCACTCCTCCTTCTATACTCAGTCCTAGGCAACCAGTAATCTAGTTTCTCTCTATATGATTGCCTGTTCTGAACATTTTATATAAGTGTGTAACCTTTTGTGACTGGTTTCTTTTACTTAAAATAATATTTTCAAGGTTCTTTCGTATCGTGGTATATCTCATTACTTCATTTCTTTTTATGGCCAAATAATATTCCATTGATGGATATGGATCTACTGTATGGATATATCATATCTTATATGCTCATCAGTTGGTGGACATTTGGGTTGTTTCCACTTTTCAGCCTATAATGAAAATGCTGCGATGAAAATCCATATACAGGTTTTTGTGTGAATGTATGTTTTTATTTCTCTTGGTTATATACCTGGAGTAAAACTGTAGGATCATCTGCTAAACTATGTTTAGCTTTATAAGGAACTGCCAGTTTGTTTTCCAAACTGGCTCCACTATTTTACATTCCGAACAGCGGTGTATGAGAGACCTGATTTCTCCACGTCTTTGCCAGAACTTGTTATTAAATGACTTTGATTATATCCATACCAGTGAGTGTAAAGTGATATCTCATTGTACTTTTGATTTGCATTTTCCTGATGACTAATGACATTGAACATATTTTCATGTGTTTATTGACCATTTGACCTTTTTTTGAGAACTGTCTATTCAGATCCTTTATGTGTTTTCAAAGTGGGATATTTGTTCTTTGATTATTGAGTTGTAAGATTTCTTTATATATTTTGTAGACAAGTTCCATATCAGGTATTTGATTTGCAAATATGTTCTTCCAGTTGATGGTTTGGTAGTTTCTTTAGTTTCTTGATAGTACCCTTGAAATACAAAAGTTGTTAATTTTCATGAAATCCAATTTTTTTTTTAACATCACTTGTGCTGTTGGGGTCATATCTAAACAAAACCTCACCTAATCCAGTGTCACAACTATTTACCCCTGTGTCTTAAGGGTTTAATAGTTTTTAGCTCTTACTTTTAGATTTATAGCCCATTTTGAGTTTGTTTTTATGTATGTTGTGAGGTCGTTATTTTATTGCCCCAGCGCCTTTGTTGATAAAAACTACTTTTAACCCATTGAATTGTCTTGGCAGTCTTGTTGAAAATCAGTTGACCATAGACACGTAGTATTGTTCCTGGACTCTCAATTCTAGTCTATTAATGTATATATCTGTCCTTTTGCCAGTATCACACTGTCTTTGCTTTTTAGCATGTTAAAAGCTATGTTATTTTTGAAATGCACTTAAGTATTCTTTTATTAAAAGTTCCCCATTTTTTAAGGTGTAGTGATATTTCCTATGAATGATATAATTTTATAAATGGTTTAATAATTTCAAGATGTTTTATATAAATTTGAGGGCTGCTAAATTATAAATTATTGAATAATAACATGTAAATTTGTATTTCTCTGTTCTGGCTACCTTGAACAGACAATATTTTTTGGTATATAAGTATTATTTTATAATTTTTTAAGGTATTGATATACTTACGGAGTACAAATTGGGATACTCGGATAGCAGCAGGACAAGCTGTGGAAGCTATAGTGAAAAATGTACCTGAGTGGAATCCAGTGCCAAGAACCAAACAAGGTGCTTTTATTTTTTTTTAAAGACTTTATTTATTTTTAGAGAGATGGGAATGGAGGGAGAATGAGAAGGAGAAAAAAATCAATCATGAGAGGTGGATCGGTTGCCTCTCATGCCCCAACCAGGGACCAGCCCATAACCCAGGCATGTGCCTTGACTGGGAATCAAACCAGCGACCCTTTACTCTGGAGGACGACGCTCCACCAACTGAGCCACAGGGGTCAGGGTCTAAACAAAGTGCTTTTAAGTGGAAAATTGTTTGCAATAAAATCCTTACTGTAGAGTTAACTATACTACACATTTTATATTTTAATATTCATGCTTTTCGATGTAGCCTTGTCAAGAAATGACATTGAATAAGGTGATTTTCACTATGCTTTAAAAAAACAACTAAACAAAATATTTTCATATGTATATTTTAAAATTATTCCACGGTATGCTTGATTTGTAAAGATTATTATTTCCCTGAAGGAATTTATGTCCTAAAAATGAAATTAAATCAATACAAAGTAAATATTTGATACAGTCTATTTTTTGTTGGTGGAAGAATGGTGTATTCATTTTTCTAAATTTAAGCATAATTGTGTATGGATATTTGGATGGGTATCTCTGGCTTTTTGTGTCCTTTAGGTATCTTGTAGTGGAAGTTATTTTTCTGATTTCTTGTAATGATATTTAAAAATTAGTGTATGCTTTAAAAAATGTATAAAAGTACCCATTTTAATTAAATGAAAATTTAATGTGGTGCAACTGGGTTTCATTTTCAAGTTCCTTTGATGATATCGCTTTTGTCATAAGTCTTAGCTTGTCTAAAATTTTTGCTTTAATTTGCTGGCACATTATTTTGAGTAGTTATGTTAATTTGTCTTTTCTCTCATCAAATGAAATATATAACCAGAAGAAGTTATAACTTGTTTTTAGGAAAGAGCTTTTTTTTTCCAGCTTACTATTTCTGATTATTTTGGTATATAGAGATGTAGGAACTCAGATTCTTTTTTATAAACTTATTAAATTAGTTACATTGGCATTAAAATTTATAGTAAGGTTGCTTACCATCACTAGAAAATTTAAAATATTTGTAGCAGTTCTTTTTAAGTCAAACATTTACAGTTTATAGCTGAATTATATGCAAATAGCAACTAAACAAACCAGTGAACAATTACAATATACTTTTAAATTTATAATGGCATAGCTTTTGGGGGGAGGAATGCAAAACATATTGTAGATATTTTTAGGCCTCAATGGATATATAATTTTAGCAACTTACAGGGAATTTTAATTTGCTTCACATTGTAAGAAGTAAGTTCAATTGAATAAAATACTTTCTTTGTGTCCCAGATATTCCTCAGATGTAGGGAGGGACGATGCTTAGTAGTCTTATTTATGAATATATTCTGTGAAAATGTTTATCTCCCAGTTTAGCACTATGATAAACTCATACTGTTTACCCTTGGTATGTTTAAACAATTGAACAGTAAGTGGAGACAGCATGAAATTTAACACACATAGTTCAACATGAGGATGCATTTTTGTCACATAACTTCGCAGTCAACAACAGCTCTATATACTTCCACTAACATTCTGATGGTTTGGTTTTTAGAAGAGGAGCCACCAACTAAATAGTTTATTCATAAATAAGAGTTTTATAAATAAAAACATGGTAGCTCTTCTACTTCCTTCACCTTTTACTTTTCTTAAAATATTATCCATCCACCATAAGTAATGCTATTTTTTTTTTCATTTTACATTTTGGCTGTGTGATCAAATTAAATATTTTTAAACCTCATCTAGAATCTACTTCAGAAAGTGCTTTGGAAGATTCATCTACTACAGATCGATTGAATTTTGACAGATTTGATATATGTAGATTGTTACAACATGGGGCATCACTATTGGGATCTGCTGGTGCAGAATTTGAAGTACAAGATGAAAAATCAGGTATGTAGTAGTTCCATAGAATAAAGTCTGAAATGCGTGGGTTCAGACCAATTTGTCACTTAATAAGCTTTGTGTCAGTCATAGAAAATCTAACATGTCACAAAATGTGACATGAAGTTGGTAGTTGGGGATGCTGTGAGTAAGCATATAATCAGAGGTGCTTGGTCTAAAGCTACCACGTGAATATTTTTCCTCCCATAACTGAGAGTGTGCTATATATACAGGGTGGGGCAAAAGTAGATTTACAATTGTTCATGTGGAAAATAATGTGATTAATAAATTAGTAATATAAGAGTAAATTCTGTTTTGCATACTCACAGCTGTAAACCTACTTTTCCCCCACCCTGTATGCATTATTAATGGGTACATATTAATATTTCAGTAGCCATTTTATGTAACAGAAAGTATAAATTGTTACCCAATTGTTACCTCAGTTGAATAGATTTTAAAAACCAGGATTAGTACAGATTGTGGAATGTTTTCACAATTCTGGAAATTTGAGAGGCTGTATTCATAGTTTTCTTCTTATTATGTGTTCTAAATATTTAAATAATTGGATTTACTCTTGCTAGTGACCAAAGCAAAAACTAAAAATGAAAACTAAATCTTGGATAGGTAATTGTCCCATTATCTTTAAACTTACAGAATCTATCTGGATATAAAATAAATGTTTTGGCCATTCAAGATTGATGCCTTGAGTGGAAAAAACCTTGATGTTTTTAGTGGATTTCTGTAAGTAAATAATTTGTTCTTTTGACTAAATCCAAAACAGAACAGTGTTTTGTTTTGTCGCTAATTAATTGATCATTAATCAAAGCATCTCTCTCTAGTTAATGAAATGGTCTTCAATTTGTACATCTTAAAAAAATGTTAAATACCCATTTTCTCTTACTTAATATAGTTTCTGTTGAAAAATGTGGCTTAGTTATTTTTGGAGAAAATTAAGAGGAAAATTTGCTCACATTCTGGAAAAGCATAGTTTTCTAATAAGGGAGGTAGAAACTTTTCAGTTTGAGAAAAGTTAATGCTAAACAGTAAGCTTACTAATCTTTCTAGGGTACTCGCAGACATTTACCAGAGATCTTTGGCCCTAATCTAGGAGTAAAAGTCAGTGTCACCTTTGTCATTAAAAAAAAAAGAGTGCTCAGATCTTATCCCAGAGATTCTGATTTACTAAATATCTGGAGAACTCTAGGAAATTGTATTTAAAAGAAAAAACTCCACTTGTGACTCTAATATGTAACCAGGATTGGAAATCCTAATTTTTTGGAACCCACGTTTAAGTTCTGGTAAGTCACAGCATGCTAAACGGTGCTTATGTAAAACCCTAAAATTAGGTTTTCTTTACATGTCTGTTCACCCATGTTTGTCTTCTCATGTATATCCAGAACACATTCATGATTAGTTTAGGTGCTGGTCTGAGTTTCATTTGCAGTTCTGTAGGTTGTTTTTCCCAATAGGACTCTCCCTGGAACAAGAGGACTAATTTTGGGCCTCGTGTATTTCGCTTTGGATGGAGCAGCCTTAAATTTTTTAAAAAATAACTCTGTTGAGATATAATTCACATTTTATACAGTTCACTCATTTTAAAAGTGTATATCATTGGTTTTTAATATATTCACAGATACATGCAATTTTAGAATATTTTTATGCCTCAGGAAGAAACCCCCATATCCTTTAGTTATCACCCTTTTATCGCCTGTTCTTTCCTCACCTTCCCTGCCATGAGCGACTTTCTGTCTCTATAGATTTACCTATTCTGGACACTTCATATAAATTCATTCATAAATATATATTTTTTGTGACTGATTTCTTTTACTTAGCAGAATGTTTCCAAAGTTTATCTACATTGTAGTATATACCAGTACTTATTTAATTTTTTCTGTATAGGTTTTTATTACTGTTGTAGAATATATTCATTTTTTAATTGTAGTAGAATATAGATAACATTTACCATCTTAATTATTTTTATGTGTATATACCATTCAGTAGTATTAAGTACATTCACTTTGTCATGCCAATCTTCAGAACTCTTTTCATCTTGTAAAACTGAAATTTTATACCCATTAAACAACAGTTCCCATTTCTCCCTCTCCCCCATCTCCTGGTAACTACTGTTCTATTTTTTTGTCTTTATGAATTTGAATACTTTAGGTACTTCATATAAATTGAATCATATAGTATTAGTCCTTTTGTGACTTGCTTATTTCACTTAATATAATTTCCCCAGGGTTCCTCTATGTTGTAGTATATGTCAGAATTTCTTTCCTTTTTAAGGCTGAATAATATTTCAGTGTGTGTTTATACCACATTTTTGTTTATCCATTCATCCATCAATAGACACTTGGTTGGCTTCTCCGTTTTGGTTATTGTGAATAATGATGCTATGAACATGGGTATACAAATATCTGTCTAAATTGCTGCTTTTAACACTTTTTGGGAATATATCCAGAAGTAAAATTACTGGATCATATGTTAATTCTATTTTTAATTTTTTTAGGAACTGTCATACTGTTTTCCAAAGTGGCTACACCATTATACTTTCTTGCCGACAATGCACAAGGTTTCCAATTTCTCCACATCTTTGCTGTGTTGGGATTCTCGTAGCTGATGTATTAAATTAAGACTATGCAGAGTATGACCTGCTGAATGAGGAGGCACAAGCCACCCTCAAGGCAGCTACTCTGAGCTCCCACTTTGGGGAAGTGAAAACTTCAGGGTTGTTTTGAGTGAAGGCACACTTTCAATACAGTCACATAAAATGAGTAAAGTCACAAGGTTTATGACTTACAGATCCTAGAAATGGCTGGGGGTGAGGGTATTGAGAGTGGGGAAAGGGCAGTCCTCTGTCCTAGTCATGAGTAAGCAGGACATGGAGATCGGGGTAGTAGGCACCTATTGCTTATAAGGTTGTTGGGAGGAAGGTCACTATTTTTTCCCAGATTCAACTCTAAGTGGTTGTTTAATTTACTTACTTACTTTTTAAAGGTTTTATTTATTTTTAGAGAGAGGGAAAGGGAAGGAGAAAGAGGGAGAGAACATTGATTGGTTGCCTCTCACACTGCCAAGCAGGGACCTAGCTCACGACCCAGGCACCTGCCCTGACTAGGAATTGAATCAGCGACCTTTTGCTTTGAGGGATGATGCCCAACCCACTGAACCACACCAGTCATGGCTCTAAACCAGGGGTCCCCAACCCTGGGCTTAGGTACCTGTCCATGGCCTATTAGAAACTAGGCCTACAGCAGGAGGTGAGTGGCCAAGTGAGCGAGCCTACCGCTAGCATTTCTGCCTGAGCTCTACCTCCTTGCCCCTCCATCCATCAGTGGAAAAATTGTCTTCCATGAAATCAGTCCCTGGTGCCAAAAAGGTTGGGGACTGCTGCTCTAAATGGTCATTTGAAAAGATGCCCTGGAAAAGCAAAGTGGGAACTTGTGGTGGTAATCCTTAGTTCAAGCCCTTATCAAAAATTCAGACTCTGGGTAAGAGGAGGGTTGTCCTACTTAAATGCCTAGGCAGCAAATCAGAATAGCTGGTTTTTCATCACAGTTTTAACAGTTGTTATTTTCTGGGGATTTTTTTTTTTTAATTTATATATTTTTAGAAAGAGGGGAAGAGAGGGTGAGAGAGAGGGAGACAAACATCAATATGTGGTTGCCTCTCATGCGCCCCCTACAGGGGACCTGGCCCACAACCCAGGCATGTGCCCTGACTGGGAATTGAGCCAGCAACCCTTTCGTTTGCAGCCTGTGTTCAATCCACTGAGCTATACCAGCCAAGGCATGTTTTGTTGTTGTTGATAATAGCCATCCTAATGAATGTAAAGTGGTCTGTCTTTATTTTATGGCCGAGTAATATTCCATTGTATGGATATCACATTTTGTTTATCCATTCCTTGGTTGATGACATTTGGGTTGTTTCCACCTTTTGCCTATTATAAATAATGCTGCAATAAACATTTAGGTACAAGTTTTTGTGTGGATATAATGTTTTCAACATAAGAGTGGAATTGCTGGGTCATCTGGTAATTATATTTTACCATTTATGGTATAACCATTCCGAGAAAATGCCAAACTTTCCCAAGGTACTATTTCCCAATATACCATTTTATATTCTACCAGAAGTATGTAAGGGTGCTGATTTTTCCATGTTCTTGACAACAATTGTTATTAACAGTTATTAATTGACTGACCAGTGTACTGAGTGTGAAGTGCTATCTCATAGTTTTGATTTGCATTTTCCTGATAACTAATAATATTGAACATCTTTTCATGTGTTTATTGATCATTTGTGTATCTTTGGAGAACCATTCAGATCTTTTGCCCATTTTTAAATGGAATATTGTTCTTTTATTACTGAGTTGTAAGATAAACAGTCTAGATACAAACCTTTTATTTGATACATGATTTACAAACATATCCTCCCATTTGTGGGTAGTCTTTTCACTTTCATGAAGCACAAATGTTACTTATTTTAAAGAAGTCTAATTTATCTTTTTCTTTCATTTTCCAAGCTTTTGATGTCATATATTAGAAGCTATTGCCAAATCTAAGATCACTTACTCCTGCATTTTCTTGTAAGAGTTTTATAGCTTTAGTTCTTACTATCAGGTATTTGATTCATTTTGAATGAATTTTTATATGCATTGTGGGGTGTTGGGTCCAACTTCATTCTTTTGTATGTGGCTGTGTTGTCTCAACAGCATTTGTTGAAAAGAACTATTCTTTCCCCACTGAATTATCTGGCGCCCTTGTTGAAAACCAGCTAACCATAGATACCATTTTATTTCTGGATTCTCCGTTCTATTCCATTGGTGTCTGTGCTTATGCCAGTACTTCATCATCTTGGTTGCTGTTGCTTTGTGGTAAATTTTAAAATCAGGAAGCACAGGCCTCCAACTTTGTTGTTCTTTTTCAGGATTGTTTTGGACATTTACCGTCTTTAGTTTTCAGAATATAAGTTTTAAATATTGCTTTTGACGCTATTGTAAGTAGAATTGTTCTTTTAACTTCATTTTTGGCTTGCTTGCTTTTTAAAATCTTTTTTTCTCCCTGTTATTTAGATTGGGTACTTCATATTGCTCTATCTATAAGTTCATTTGACCTTTGTCTTATCTACATTTACCTGTTAAGCCCATTCAGTGATTTTTAAATTTCAGATATTGTTCAGTTCCAGATCTGCTTCTTTAAAAAAAAACTTTGTTATATTTTGCACATGATATAATGCACTATTTCAAGTGTATGATTCTATATATTTGGTTCTTTTTTTATAGTTTCTGTTTCTCTATTGAGGGATCATACATTTTTACTGTTGTGACAATACCTTCACATTGAGCATCGTTAAACTTAGCTTAAAAATTTTGTCATCTAATCTCAACATCTGGGTCATCTCAGATTTGGTCTCTATTAATTGTCTCTTTTTTTGAGAATGGATTATATTTCTTATATTCTTTGTATGTCAGTTAGTTTTTGATTTTATCCCTCACATTCTGAGTGCTACTGGTATTTTGTCCTGGCTGGATTCTGTTACATTCTTCCAAAGAGTGTTTTTGTTTGGTTTGGTTGTTGCCTGCTTGTTTGTTTTAGCATGCATTTTATTTGGCAAGACTCAAATCCCAGACTCCTTTGCAGTGAGCAACAGCTCAAATCTCAGATCAGTTTTTAGCTTTAGCTGGACTGTGTGAAATCTGCCTTGTGCAGTTCAGAATTCAGCCACAGATTTGACAGTTTACACAGGATTTGGTCCTTCTCCTTGGTGCTCTGCTTTCTGTGTTTTCTCCATCTTCCAGTGGCTAGATTGACTCCTGACTTGTCTTCCTTTAGTTCTTCAAGCCAGAAAGACTGGGTTTTTTATCCAGCTTTTAGCTGCCCCACATACCCTAAGGTTAAAAGCTGCAAAATTGGTAAACTCAGCCAGTGCCATGCCCTTATTCCAGGTATTGACAATTCTCCCACGTATGTGCCTACTTTTGTACTCTTTCCAGTGCCTTCAGGTAGTTATTTTTTAAAATATTTTGCCTAGAGTTTATCATGTGTGGAAGGTTAGTTCAATAAGAGTTATTAGAAGTTCTTAAAATGTTGTTTTTTTCCAATTATGTAGAGCTGTCTCTTGCAACTTAGCTATTTTAAGCCCAGTTTGTTACTTTATTTTATTTATTTTATCTTTATTATATTTATTGAATTGAGGAGGGGTGAGAAAGAGGGAGGGAGAGAAGAGGAACATTGGTTGCTTCCTATATGTGTCCCGACCAGGGATTGAACCCACAACCTAGGTATATGCCCTGACCAGGAATCAAACCCCCAGATTTTTGATGTGTGGGACAATGCTCCAGCCAACTGAGCCACACCAGCAAGGGCCCCAAATTTTTATTTATTTATTTATTTATTTATTTATTTATTTATTTATTTATTTATTTATTGTTACTTAAAAATTTTTATTGAGAGAATGTTGTGGGTTTTTCTTTTTTTAATTCTTTATTTTATTGATTATGCTATTACAGTTGTCCCATTTCCCCCCTTCACTCCCCTCCACCCTGCCCACGCCCTTCCACCCACATTCCCCATTTTAGTTCATGTCCATGTGTCATCAGTTCTTTAGTGTCTACATTTCCCATACTATTCTTACCCTCGCCCTGTCTACTTTCTACCTACTGTCTATGCTACTTATTCTCTATATCTTTTCCCCCTCTCTCCTCCTCCCACTTCCTGTTGCTAACCCTCCATTTGATGACTTTTTTTTTCACTGTTCATATTTTTAGTCTTCTTTTTCTTAGGTAAGTCCCTTTAATATTTCATATAATAAGGGCTTGGTGATGATGAACTCCTTTAACTTGACCTCATTTGAGAAGCACTTTATCTGCCCTTCCATTCTAAATGAAAGCTTTGCTGGATAGAGCAATCTTGGATGTAGGTCCTTGCCTTGCATGACTTGGAATACTTCTTTCCAGCCCCTTCTTGCCTGCAAGGTCTCTTTTGAGAAATCAGCTGACAGTCTTATAGGAACTCCTTTGTAGGTGACTGTCTCCTTGTCTCTTGTTGCTTCTAGGATTCTCTCCTTCATTTTTACCTTGGCTAATGTAATTATGATGTGCCTTGGTGTGTTCCTCCTTGGGTCCAACCTCTTTGGGACTCTGTGAGCTTCCTGGACTTCCTGGAAGTCTATTTCCCTTGCCAGATTGGGGAAGTACCCCTTTATTGTCTGTTCAAATATGATTTCAACTTGTTGCTCTTCCTCTTCCCCTTCTGGTACCCCTATAATTTGGATGTTGGAACGTTTAAAGGTGTCCTGGAGGTCCCTAAGCCTCTCCTCATTTTTTTGAATTCTTGTTTCTTCATTCTTTTCTGTTTGGTTATTCCTTTCTTCCTTCTGGTCCACTCCATTGACTTGAGTCCCAGTTTTCTTCCCCTTACTATTGGTTCCCTGTGGGTTTTCCTTCATTTCTCTTATCGTAGCCTGCATTTGTTCATCTAATTTGTGACCAAAGTCAACCAATTCTGTGAGCATCCTGATCACCAGTGCTTTGAACTGTGCATCTGATAGGTTGGCTATCTCTTGGTCACTTAAAAAAATTGGCTCTGGGGCTTTCAATTCTGTTTGAGCACTTTTTTATTTTTTATTTTCCTTTGGTCTGGTTGTGGCTGTTTCGTAAGGGCAGTGGAGCCTTAAGTGTTTACCAGGGTGGGGCACCCCAGTCTCGGTTGTGACGTTGTATGTGGGGGTGGGGTCTGAGAGGGAACAATGGCGCCTGCTCCACTCTCTGTAGGACTTCTGTCTCCTCCACTGCCTCCCACAAGCAAATTGGGCCCTTCCGGTGCTGGCTCCCGGGCGGGTGGGCCTGTGTACTTTCTCGGACTCTGTGGGTTTCCCCGAGAAGTCTCCTGTGAGGCTGAGGGAATCTCCCCGCCTCAGCTCCCAGTCAGTGCTCTTAGGCTTTGATTCCCAGTGGCGCTGGGTCCCTGGGCCACGTGGTCTGTGTCGCTGTCCGTTTTTGCTTAGTTTGTCTGCGCGCGAATGTGTGGCTGTGGAGGGCCAGCTGCCTTGAGCACCTCACTGGGTCTGCTAGTCGCCTCCTACGCCCAGGGTCTGCCACCGGTTCACCAACTGCCTTCTGCACTCTGCGCACCCGTGCCTGCCAGCCAGCGCTTCTTCCCGCCGGGACCCCTCTCTGCAGGCCTCCGACTCCACCCCTCCTTACTGGTCTGGATGTACTGTAGTCCGACTTCCGTTCAGTTCATTTCTCTCTGTTCTGGTTGTTTTTTGTTTCTCAATTTTTGTTGTCCTTAGTTTTGGTTGTGCAAGAAGGCACAGTGTGACTACCTATGCCTCCATCTTGGCCAGAAGTCCAATTTATTTTTTTATTAAAATTTTTTTCAAAACTTTAAAAATATATGTTTATTGATTTTACTTTATTTTTTAAGAGAATTTATTTATTTTTAGAGAGAGGGGAAGGGAGGGAGAAAGAGAGGGAGAGAAACATTAATGTGGGGATGTCTCTCCCACCCCTTCTACTGAGGACCTGGCCTGCAACCCAGGCATGTACCCTGACTGGGAATCGAACCAGCAACCTTTTGGTTTACAGGCCAGTGCTCAATCCACTGAGCCACACCAGCTAGGGCTGTTTATTGATTTTAGAGAGGAAGGGGCAGAGAGAGAGAGAGAAACATTCATTTGTTGCCTCTCATACATGCCCCAGCAGAGGATCGAACCTACAACCTAGACATGTGCCCTGACCAGAAATCAAACCCCCAGCCTTTTGGTGTATGGGATGATACTCCAGTCAACTGAGCCACACCAACCAGGGCCTAAATTTTTATTTTTATTTTTATTTATGTTTTGGACTTTATATTTTAGCGAGAGGGGAAGGGAAGGAGAAAGAGAGGGAGAGAAACATCAGTGTATAAGGAACACCCATCTGTTGCCTCTCACATGCCCCCAGACTGGGATCTGGCCTGCAACCCAGGCATGTGCCCTGACCACAAATTGAATCAGCGACCCAGCGATACGTAGGCTAGCATTCAGTCTGCTGAGCCACTCCAGCCAGGGCATGAATTTTTATTTTTAAAATAATACCTTTTTATCTGTTTTCCACTGAAATATTATAGGTTGTACTTTGGACATTTAAAATCTGTCTGCTTTTATGCCTTTACCTTTGTTATTTAGGCTGTTAGGGCTATGTCATCTCCGAATACATAAAGGCCACATTCGGAATAAGCATGTATTTGTTGAGATCTTTGCTGTCAAATAAAATCTCTCTCTATATTTTTTAGCTTGATTAGATCTTTCAGAGAACATACAAGGTGTAGCTATAAAATAAGATTTTTTTCCATAGGATGGATCTCATTTTATATATAATTAATAATTGACAGTAGGGCAATGGAGAAGTCTCAATGAAAACTTGAGTTTTTTGTTACCTAGTACACTATTGCTAAGCATGGTTGGGTAATAGAACTTACGACATATTCTGAGACAAGGAGTATGATTTGCTTATTGTCAGGAGGGGTGGTTTAATAGTTAAAAAGTTTTTTATATTTTAATCAAGCCTATTCTTCATGTATTAGAACACTTCTTAACTAATTTGGAGGAAATGTATTTCTTTTCTGTTTAAAGGTGAAGTGGATCCTAAAGAAAGGATAGCACGGCAACGAAAACTGTTACAGAAGAAACTTGGCCTTAATATGGGAGAAGCCATTGGAATGAGTACTGAAGAACTCTTCAATGATGAAGATTTGGATTATACCCCAACCTCAGCAGCCCTTGTAAACAAACAACCTGTAGGTAAAACCTGTATTTGATTTTAAGTAATGGTATGAAGGGCTTGCTTCATTTTGCAATGCAATTCTTACCAAAAAAAAAAAAAAAGCTGTCCTTAATCCTACTCAGTGCTGCTTAGTGTCTCCGTAATGTAATATCTTCATAAATTGGATTTCTGGTGACAGATTTTAAAGGGACAGAAGTTCATCCTACCTTGTAGAGACTGGTCTATTAGAGTGAAGCTGTAGTGGAATCTTAGGAGCTGCTTAATATTAAGAGATCCTAATTGCACCAATTACTCTTTTCTTTGTTCTTTAGCAAAGAAAAAAAAGTGAATGTTTGAGAGTGTGGGAGATAGTAACAGCTATCCTAGTCAAATAGGATACTAAAATCTTCAGAGCTGTGATTCATTTTTTTAATTTGAAAAAGTAACAAACATGATAAAAAGGATCTTTAAACAATGCAGCAGGTATACACTATGAAGTAAAAGAAATTCTTTCCAATAATTGATAGACACCTATGTCTCCACATCCCATAGACAACCTTTTTTTATTTATTTGTGTATCCTTCCTGAAGTTTTCTGTATATATACAAGTGTTTGTGTCCTTTTAAGCCATGTTTACCTACTTCACGTAGCTTAAATATCAGTATATACAGATTGATTACATTTTTTTTGACAGCTTCAGGCTATTTGTTGGTAGCTGTACCATAATATTGCTTTGTATTCTTCCCTTTCTCTCTATTCTTTCAACTCCCAATGAATGCCTGTGTGTGTGCGCACGCGCTTGTGTGTGTTTGTTTTTATGCCCCCAGACTCTCTCATAAGCTCCAATAAAAGCTTCAGCCTTCTCCTCAGAAAAATTCACATACACCTGAAACATTACCTTTTAGAGGTTCAGTACCATTTCCTCTTGCCCATGCAATAGCCTTTTAGGGTTCTTTGAGCCAGCCCTGTTAGGATTTCCTGCTTTATAGTCATGAAACTTTCACCTTTTCATTCCCTTGGCCTTTCCCTTTGCTTCAGTTGAAATGGTTTATCTTTTTTTTATACTAGTTGTTCTCTTAACCATTCGAATTTGTAAACTACAGTATATATTTTAGGGTTGAGGGTGTGTGATGATGAATAGCTGTTTTATTTTAATCCTTATCTAAAAATATGTTTTACTGATTTTAGAGAGAGAGGAAGGGAGAGAGAAAGAGAAACATTGATGTGAGGGAGACATTAATTGGTTGCCTGTCACGCAGGGAGGGGATCAAACCTGCAACCTAGATATGTGCCCTGACCAGGAATCTACCCCACAGCCTTTTGGTGCATGGGATGACACTCCAACCAAGCCACCTGACAAGGGCAGATGATGAATAACTTTGGCAGACAAAAAAAGATACATATTTTATGCATACTAGAGGGGTAAAGGAGTATAAAAGAGGCAGAAAATATAATGACAACCAGCAAGAAATGGAAAGAAATGGGGCTATAAAAGGAAGCTTAAGATGTAAATGAAAAGAAAAAATAAAATAAAATAAAATAAAGGAGAACAAAAGTGTAGTACTGTGATCACAGTGTAATAATTGGACATGGCGTAAGAAAATGAATGGGCAGGTGTAATAGAGAAAATGGTCTTTATACAGAATAGTTACACATGAGCTGGGCAGTATTCATTTAATGATTTGAAAGATCCAAAGAATTGCCCTAAGCTCATTACCACTGCATTGCGTTTTATATGTACCTGTGGTCCCTGGATCAAGACTGTAGCTTGGTATCTGCACCAGTGACCTTAATTGTTTGTAGAAGGGTAAATTTCATTTGAATTTTAAAAAATATTTTATTTACTTTTAGAGAGAGGGGAGAGGAGGGAGAAAGGAAGGGAGAGGAACAAGGATGTGTGAAAGAAACACCAATCGGTCACCTCCTGCATGCCCCCAACCAGGGACCAGGCCGGCAGCCCAGGAATGTGTCCTGACTGGGAATCAAACTGACAACCTTTCACTTTGTGGGACAATGCTCAACCAACTGAGCCATGCCGGTCAGGGCTTCATTTGAATCTTAATCATTTAAAGGCAGAACGGATTTTTAGACTTGGGCTGAAAGCATTTTTAACTCATAGCCTTTATGATGTCTGCTGTATATGGAGAAGAGATCAAAAACTGTAGGCGGTAAGTTCTTAAGAAGAAGGGAGCTTATGAGGTAAGTAGACTATACGATGCTGGACCAGTCACTTCTGGCTATAATGTTTTTTTCAGCAAGTGATAATTACTAGTTTCTTTCATTGACATTCTTTATTCTCATAATTTTTGGTTGGTATTACAGTTATTTTGAAATCTTACCTCTTCAAAGCCCTCTCCATGGATTAGGATCATACATTTGTGCCACATCTGTGACATAAGAAAAGTTAAACACATCAGCATCTGTTGGGAATTGGAAGAATAAGGAAGGAGGAAGAGAGTAAAATTATGGTACAGCCATACACTAAAATAGCATGAAGCTTTCAAAAAAGAATGTGATCAATTTGAATATAGTGAAATTTATAGACTTAGTCTTCTGAGGCTGTGATACTATGGATGTTTATTTTAACTTCTGAAGTTTAAGCTCTGTATTCTTTTATTCTTTTAGACTCTCCAGGCAGCTGAATTGATTGACTCAGAATTTCGAGCCGGAATGAGCAATAGGCAAAAGAACAAAGCTAAAAGAATGGCCAAGTTATTTGCAAAACAGAGATCCAGGGATGCAGTGGAAACTAATGAGAAGAGGTAGTAATCTTTTTCTGCTGTTCATTTAAAACAGTGACACTGTAGCTTACATCTATGTCTGCTTGATACCTAACAACATTTTAAAGCTTATGTTGTCTCTAGCTGTGGAGTATCATTTGGATTGTCTTGTTCAACTGTCAGAGTATTTACTGTTACTAGGGACTAGGACAACGTTCCAGGAAACTTGACACATGCAGATATTTTTTGTTACTAATTACGTGATCTGAATAAGGGCTGAAGTTTTTCCAAGGGGAGCATGTTCCAGGCAGAGGCAACAAACAGTGTAAATGCCTTAATTGTGCAATGCTCAAGAAATAGAAGGGCAGTATGGCTGGGATGAGCAGATGGAAATTAGAGTAGTACAGAGTGAAGACAGAGGGATGATGGTCTAAGGGCCACAAGTAAAGAATACTGCATTAGTAAAGTGAGAATTATTACAGTATTACATCAACTGTTCCCTCGGCTGGGGTCTAAACCAAACAGCAAGTAATAATCCAGGCTTATTTACCTAATCGTGTTGTAGGGAAGAACTCTGTGGTAAACTCATGGTACTCACATTCTTAGCGAGTTAATAGAAGTGATACCCTGTGCATGGCTTGGAGCAGCATTTCTCAAAGGGTGGTTCAAAACAAGCCTCTTCAAAAGTGTTTTGAGGGGTTTGTTAAAATGCAGATTTCTTGAGCCCTATTCAGCTCTATTATATTAGAATTTTTAGTGGTATTCAAGAAATGTTTGAATAAATGATGAATTAAACATAAGAGCCTGTGAAATAAATGTTACAGATGACAACATTTTGTTGTTCTTCCCATTCAGATATAGCTGGAAAGTAAGTGTAAAAGCTAAGCACAAAGGAGGATAAATAAACATCTACTTGGTATACATTTTTAAAAAGTGTTGTTTTTAAGTGCAGAATCTTTATTGCTTATTAACTACAGGATTTTTTAAGTTAAGAGCTCATTAGAATAGTATGGTAACCTAGTAATTGTTGCTACTGGCTTTTATTTGTATAAGCACTTTTACCCAAATATTGGAATATTGGAAATATTAGGCCTTATTTTTCAGATTTGTGATTTGTTCATTCCACAAATACTTAATGAATATCTTTTATATGCCAGATACTTTACTAGGCCCTCAACATCTATTAATAACTAAAACGGATAAGATTTCTGCTTTTGTAGAGCTTACATTCTAGATGAGAAAGACAGATGAGGAACAAAATAAGTAAATCACATGAAATGATAAGGAACAGGAAAGAAAAAAGAGATAATGCAAGTAAAGAACTTATGAAATGTTGTGTGGGTAAAGAGTTAACAATTTAAATGGGTGGGTCAAGCAGAGATTCACAGAGTTGACTTTCAGTAGAGATCTGAAAGTGAGGATTCTGTATTTTGGAGAGACATTCCACATAGAATAGTAAGGGCAAATGCCTGGAAGTAGAAACATGCCTAACAAGTTCAAGGACAATAAAGTGAGCAATGTGGCTAGATTGGAGAGAGTTAGGTTAAAAATAGTAAGGAATGAGATTAGAGAGGCTCAGATTTTATTCATTACCTTATAGAAAAAATAGTTGGCCAAACAAATTACACTATTATGATGGGGGGGAATATTTATAGGAAAAAATTCTGTATATATCTTAATGATGCTAGTTTGTTCTTTTCATTAATTCTGAATAGTTTTACTTGTCTTCTTTGTAATATTTTGTTATGAGGGTAGCCTCAATATTTGTGGTCTTTCAGTCAGAAGATAACACTTCCTCAAAATTTCTGGACACATTATTCATTGATCAGTTGTCTTATATCTATGTTTTTCAAGAACTGGTAAAATTATAGTGTGTCACTCAGTATATTACTTTTCTCCTGGGTGAAAAGGCCTAAAGTTATTCTGAGGCAGATTTAGGTTGTTAGAACGAGGGAGTATAAAATAAAAAGGAGAAGAGTTGGTTCTAGAGAGGAAGAAAAAAAAGTCTTATTAAGATTTGAGATCTAATTTGAAAGCAAGAATTCACTATTTTATATTCATCAATAAGAGTAGTAGGATATTTTTGCTCAAAAAATTTTAAGTGGTTCATTTTGGTTATTTGTACATGAAATTACAGGTAAATCATATAAACAGTATATGACAAAACATTTGTTCAAATGATGGATTCTCTTATATTCATTGTGGTTCACATTATCCTTATTCATGTTTTAAATGGTGACTTTTTTTTTTTTTTTTTTTTTTTTTTTTTTTTTTTTTTTTTTTTTTTTTTTTTTTTTTAGCAATGATAGCACTGATGGGGAACCAGAAGAAAAGAGACGAAAAATAGCAAATGTGGTTATTAATCAGTCTGCAAATGATTCCAAAGTCTTGATTGATAATAATCCAGACAATTCTTCCTTGATTGAAGAGGTACTGTGAAATGCCCTAAAGTGTCCTTTGAAATTGTGTATAATCTTTTCATACTAACCTGTTAGCTGAAAGAAATGTTATTAAAACTCTATCTTCATTAATAAAAATTTTAATTATTTAAAAATTTAAAAATCTGTTATTATTAGACCTCTAAATAAATATACTTTATTAATACTTCAATTATTAGCATAAAATAGACCTTAGTAATTTTGTTTTTCTTATTCAGACAAATGAATGGCCTTTGGAAAGCTTTTGCGAAGAACTTTGCAATGACCTTTTTAATCCCTCCTGGGAGGTATGATTTCTTTTTTTTTTTAGGTATTTAAAATTTTTTTCAGTATTTGTTTGTTGAAGTTATTGGGATGATGTTGCTTAATAAAATTATATAGGTTTCAGGTGTACAATCTATAGTGCATCGTCTGTATATTTATGTATTGTGTGTTTACCACCCAGGTCAAGTCTCCTTCCAGCACCATTTATCCCCCCTTTAACCTCCCTAGCCTCTTCTGCCTCCCCTACTCCTTTTTCCCTCTGGTAATCACCATGCTGTTGATTGTATCTCTGAGTTGTTTTTTCACTTGTTTGCTTAATTCCTTCAACTTTTTCACCCAGCCCCCTGACTCCCTCCATTCTGATAGTTGTCAGTCTATTCTCTGTAAAATTGAGTCTGTTTCTAGTTTGTTTGTTAGTTTATTTTGTTCTTTAGATTCCACATATAAGTGAAATCATATGATCCTTGTCTCTCTCTGACTGGCTTATCTTAGTATAATACTCTCCAGGTCCATCCATGCTGTCACAAAAGGTAAGATTTTTTTCTTTTTTACAGCTGAGTAATATTCCACTGTGTAAATGTACCACAGCTTTTTTGTACACTGCTCTACTGATGGGCACTTGGGCTGCTGCCAGCTCTTGGGTATTGTATATTATGCTACAATGAACATAGGGGTGCATATGTTATATTGAATTAGTGTTTCAGGTTTCTTCAGATATATATCCAGAGGTGGAATTGCTAGGTCATAAAGCAGTTCCATTTTTAATTTTCTGTGATAATACTACATACTGCTTTCCCAGTGTCTGCACCAATCTGCATCCCCATTGAAAGTATACAAGGGTTCCCTTTTCTCCACATTCTTGCCAGCACTTGTTTGTTGATTTATTGCTGATAGTCATTCTGACAGGTGTTATGTGATATCTCATTGTGGTTTTAATGTGCATCTCTCTGATGATTAGTGACACTGAGCATCTTTTCATGTGTCTATTGGCCATCAGTATGTTCTCTTTGGAGACATGGCTATTCAGGTCCTGTGCCCGTTTTTAAATTGGATTTTTTTTGTTATTAAACTTTATAAATTCTTTATAACTTTTGGATATTAATCCTTTATCGGATGTATTATTGATGAATATGTTCTCCCAACCAGTGGACTGTCTTTTCATTTGTTGATGGTTTCCTGTGCCATGCAAAAACTTTTTAGTTTGATGTAGTCCCATTTGATTTTTTTTCCCTTTTGTTTCCTTTGCCCAAGGCGATACATTGGAAAAAATATTTCTACTAGGAATGTCCGAGATTTACTGCCTGTGTTTTCTTTTGGATTTTTATGGTTTTGTGACTTACATTTAAGTCTTTTATCCATCTTGAGTTTATTCTTGTGTATGGTATGAGATGGTAGGCTAGTTTCATTTTTGTTGCATTTCCCAACACCATTTATTGAGTAGACTGTCTTTACTCCATGTATGTTCTTGCCTCCTTTGTCAAATTGACCATAAAGGTGTGGTTTTATTTCTGGGCTCTCTGTTTTGTTTCATTGATCTGTATGTCTGTTTTTATGCCAGTATCATGGTGTTTTCATTACTATGGCCTTGTAGTATAGTTTGATATCAGGTAGTGTGATTCCTCCAACTTTGTTGTTTCTCAAGATTGTTGTGGCTATTCAGGGTCTTTTGTAGTTCCATGTAAATTTTTGGAATATTCGTTATAGTTCTGTGAAATATGCTATTGATATCTTAATAGGAATTGCATTGAATCTATGGCTGGCTTTGGGTAGTGTGGACTTTTTAATGATGTTAATTCTTCTTTAAATGTGTGGAATAATTCATCCGTGAAGCCATCCAGTCCAGGACTTTGTTTGCTGGGAGCGTTTTGGTTACTGCTTTAATTTTACTAGTTGTAATCTATTCAGAGAGTTTTTTTCCTAGTTCAGTTTTGGAAGATTTGATGTTTCTAGGAATTAATGCATTTCTTCCAGATTGTCCAGTTTGTTAGCATATGTTTGTTCATATTTTCTTATAATCCCTGGTATTTCTATGGAGTCAGTTACTTCTCCTTTCTCATTCCTGATTTTATTTCTTTGGGTCCTCTTTATTTCTTGATGAGTCTGGTTAAATGTTTGTCCATCTTGTTTATCTTTTCAGAGAACCAGCACTTGGTGTTGCACTTTTCTATTAGTTTTTTAGACTCTATTTCATTTATTCTCTGACCTTTATTATTTCCTTTCTTCTACTCACTCTGGGCTTTGTTTCTTGTTCTTTTCCTAGTTCCTTTAAGTGTAAAGTTAGATTGATTGAGGTTTTTCTTGTTTTTTTGAGGTAGGCCTGTAATACGGTAAATTTCCCTCTTAGGACTGAGTTCTCTGTGTCCCATAGATTTTGGGTTATTGTGTTCTCATTTTCATTTGTTTCAAGGTATCTTTTGGTTTCTTCCTTGATCTCCTTGTTAACTGATTCATTTATTAACCTGTTATTTAGCCTCCATGTCTTGGTGTGTTTTTTGTTTGTTTTCTTGTGACTGATTTCTAGTTTCATGCCATTGTGGTCAGAGAAGATTCTTGATATGATTTCAGTCTTCTTAAATTTATTGAGACTTGTTTTGTGTCCTAACATGCAGTCTATGCTAGAAAATGTTCCATGTGAACTTGAATGTATATTCAGGAATGTATATTATGCTGCTTTGGGATAAAATGATCTGAAGATATCAATTAAATCCATTTGATCTAGTGTGTCATTTAAGGCCTCTGTTTCTTTGTTGGTTTTTTGTCTGGAAGATCTATCCATTGATGTCAATGGGGTGTTAAAGTCCCCTACTCTGGCTGTATTGTTGTTGATCTCGCCCTTTATGTCCATCAAGATTTGCTTTATATATTTCAGTGTTTCAGTGTTGGACTCATGAATGTCTACAGAGGTTATATCTTCTTGTTGGATTGCTTCCTTTATCATTATGTAATGTCCTTTGTCTCTTACTATAGTCTTTGTTTTAAAGTCTATTTTGTCAGATATAAGTAATGTTGCAGCAACTTTTTTTCATTTCCATGTGCATGAAATATCTTTTCTATCCCTTTACTTTTAGTTTGTGTGTATCTTTCATTCTGAGATGGTCCTCTTATAGACAGCATCTATATGGGTCTTGTTTTCTTATCTATTTAACTACCCTATGTCTTTTGATTAGAGCGTTTAAGCCATTTATATTTAAAGTTATCATTGATAGGTATTTATTGCAATTTTATCCTTTTATCTATGTTCCTCTTTTTTTCCCCTTTCTTCTTAAAAAAGATCCATTAACATTTCTTGTAGTACTAGTTTAGTGGTAACGAACTCCTTGAAGCTTTCTCTTACTGGGGTAGCTGTTTTTCCTTCAATTTTGAATCACAGCCTTGCTGGGTAAAGCAAGGCTTGGTTGTATGTCCTTGCTTTTTATCACTTTGACTATTTCATGCTAATACCTTTTGGCCTAAAATGTCTGTTGAGAAATTAGCTCAGAGGCTTATGGGAGCTCCCTTGTAGTTAACTGTTTTTCTTTTTCTGCTTTTAATGTGCTTTCTTTGTCTTTAATCTTGGCCATTTTAATTATGTGTGTCTTGGTGTCCCTCCCAAATTTTTATCCACCACACGTGGATGTGGGGCCAACCCATTCCATCCATTCCATGTCTCTGCCCCTCCTACCGGTCTGGATGGATGTGGTTTCTTTAAATCTGTAGTTGTCAGACTTCCATTCAACTCAATTTCTGCCAGTTTGAGTGATGGTTGTTCTATAACTTAGTTGTAATTTTGACTGTGGTTGTGGGAGGAGGTGAGCCATGTTTACCTATGCTACTATCTTGACCAGAAGTCTGAATTTCCTCACCTCATTTTTTAAAACTCTTTTCTTTTTGCTGCTTTAAGTGAGTGTTTTCTATTACTTTGTCTTCTAAATCTCTGATTTGATCCTCTGCTTCACTCAGCCACTGTTTATTTCTTCCAGTGTGTTCTTCATTTCAGATATTGTATTATTCATCTCTGACTGGTTCTTTATGTTTTCTATGTCCTTTTTATGCTGTTGTAGTTCTCACTAAGTTCCTGGGCATTGTTATAACCATTTTTTTTTATCTCTATGTCTGATAAATTGCTCACCTCCATTTCACTTAGCTCTTTTTCTGGAGTATTCTCCTGGTCTTTCATTTGGGGCCTTTTTCTTCGTCACCCTATTTTGGCTACTTCTTTGTGTTTGTTTCTATGTACTAGGTAGAATTGTTATGACTCCCCATCTTGGTACGGTGACCTTATATAGTATGTGTTTTGTAGGACCCAGTGGCACAGTCCTCATGATCACTTGAGCTGGGTGCTCCATGAATTACCTGGAGGAGAACCCCTGAAGCAGAATTTCTCTTCAGAATCTCAGCCATCGCCCATGGGGGCGTCATCAGCCCTTTTCACATCTCTGCCCTTCCTACCAGTCTGTCTATGATTTCTTCATTACAGTTTATCTCAGCTTTATTTTCTTTGCTAATGAAGGGAACCATGTCGAGCATAATCTGTTTTGTCATTGTCCTTATTTTTCCCTTGTGTCCCTCTCAGGACCACTGCTCAAGGCATTTCATATCACTCACCAAGTAGAAACCTTTAGACTGTTTTTCACCTTTCGTATAATTTTTGTTGTATTTCTTTAGTGATTTGTTCATTTCTTTTTACTATAATACAAAGGCTTGTATATCTCTCCTAGACAGTAAAAATTTCCTTTGGAAGTGGACAGTTTTGATTAAAAGCTGTAGTTTCTACACCAGCTTTTAAACCTGGAAATATTTTTTCAAAGATAACCTTTAATTGGTCCCAGTATGTAAAAGAGATGAAAGTGAAGTTCCACTGGTTAAAGTTGAGGGCTGGTGGTCCCAAACCATTCTGTTCTACTTAGATTAGCCTTTGGATAATTTAAAAAACACCGGTTTGTAGTACCATTTAGCAGCCTTTCTGCTTCTTGATGTATTTCTATTTAAATCTCTTTTAAGTTTTAACTTATATGGGTTCTTGAATAAGTGGGTGCAGTGTCAGTGGCCTGACTCCTCCATTCCAAATGACACTTCAGAAGGCTTACAGGGCTAAGGTGTAGCATTAGTCACATGTTATTTTATTTGAATTGTTTTCCTTTGATACCTGTCGCTGGTAGCTATGGAACTTAGTTTTGATGCTTATATTTCTAAAATATTGACATTGGAGCTATAAGGAACAATATATGATACTTTCTTTTTTAGTGTCAATAATGCTGAATACAAATAAAAGGTAGAGGAAGGATAGCCATGTGGATTATATATATCTCAAGAATAGCTATTTTCTTAGCTTGATTTAAAAAACCATCCTCATAACCAAAATTGTAAAATTTATATATGCAGTTCTCCTTGGATAGGAGAAGAAAAAGACATTCTTGTGAAATGCTATTTAGTTTATTTTAATTTCTTAAAAATATAATACCCCCTTTTTAAATTAAAAGTTAAACTCAGTTTCTTAAGTATTTAACCTCTGACATTTACTTCCTGGTTCTTCTTAGGTTCGACACGGTGCAGGCACTGGACTTAGGGAAATCCTTAAAGCTCATGGAAAAAGTGGTGGTAAAATGGGAGACAGTACTTTAGAAGAGGTAAGTGTAGTAAAGCAACAGTTGCTATCAAGTTTCAGTAGTTGGCTCTTAAATTCTGATTAGGGAGGTAACAGTGCATGTGACATGAAGTAGTAATGAGAGGTAAATAATAAGAAATATTGAAAAGCAATGAGGGAAAAGTAAAAAGATTAGGAAGAAGTCTTTTTATAGATAGAGGAAGAATGAGTTCAGGGGAAAGACGTTCAGAAACATTGAGTGGAAAAATATGTAGAAGCAATAGTATTTGAGCAGGATATAATGGATTGGAGGTATAATAAGATGAATAGAGGATAGTGTAGAGGTCAGTGAGCAGTATGATTGGCGTACAATGGAGACACTGGTAATAGGATTGATAGTATATAAATGACAGATATAATTGATATTGGAGAAACCTTAAGTAGTTTCTTAATTTCTCTTAGAGTACAAGTAATACAATAAAGTTCATGAATTTTAAAGATTTTGTTATAGTATATCTGAATTTAATTAATAAAGAGAATGTGGCTAATATTAAAGATAGCAGTTGGAACTCTAATATAGTTTGATTATTGTTTCTGCAGCTGAAATAATCCATCCCAATATTTTAGTTTTTATTTGGATCCAATATGTTTCCCCAACCCACAATATAAAGTGTGATCTTTGTTACTAAAAAATGATTGTTTAACAGATGATTCAGCAGCATCAAGAATGGTTGGAAGACTTGGTTATTAGACTCCTTTGTGTTTTTGCATTAGACAGATTTGGAGACTTTGTTTCTGATGAAGTAAGTTATCACATAAGGGAAGGTTTGCCCAATCAAATTTCAAATTCAGCAAAATAAGCTTTTTATAAATATGAGTTTTCTCTTCTTTTTCACTTGCAGGTTGTGGCACCAGTTCGTGAAACTTGTGCTCAAACATTAGGCGTGGTGTTAAAACACATGAATGAAACAGGAGTTCATAAGACTGTGGATGTGCTGCTTAAATTACTTACACAAGAACAATGGGAAGTTAGACATGGTGGTCTGCTAGGAATAAAATATGCTTTGGCAGTTCGTCAGGTAAACATTTCACTTTTTGAAGCAACATGGAGAGTTTTTCCCTTCTTAGTTTGTTTATGAATTATATGAAATGGCCCTAAATTCTTAGTGTTACATATAAGTCAGTCCTTCAAGATTTGCTCTCTTGAGGTAGTGTCATAGAGATAGGTGATGCTTATAAGAATTGAAGTACAAATCAAAAGATGATGAATTAGGTTTGCAAACCTGTTCCTACTTCATAGCAAGACCAATTCTAGGTGAGATTCCATCTTGTATGATCACACAGGAGTGGCCTCTGAAGGCTAGCTCTATTGGGGAACTTGAAAAGAGAGTAGATTGGAATAAAGAGAAGCAGGAAGGGGCTGGCTTTTCTTTTGTTCTTCTCATACCCTTTTTGGTTATCAGGGAGCCTGAATGAGAAATACAAACTAAGGTTCTCGGACCAGAGGTATGGATGTATAATATAATCTTACCTTGAGAAACTGATGTTTTAAGTCACATTCAGTGGTAAAATACTTGATACTTTTGTAGTCTTTTTCAAATAGAATTAGCTAGATTAGCTTCTAATGGTTTTCTTTCAGTTTATGTGTTTCTTTTTTAGTAAAGATTGGAATTTATGTTTTCATGTAGCAAGTTTAATAAAAATGTTTAAGCACAATATTTATATTGCAGAAAGTTAATTTATTTTGATGTATTGTTTTACAGGATGTAATTGACACTTTATTGCCTAAAGTTTTAAGTAAAATAATTGAAGGACTCCAGGACCTTGATGATGATGTCAGAGCGGTTGCTGCAGCGTCATTAGTACCTGTGGTAGAAAGCCTTGTGTGTCTTCAGACACAGAAGGTGAATGTCATGCTCTTGTATATTCTTCCTAGAGCTTGTTTACATCTGGGGTAAAGTTTTAGGAAAAACGTTGAGTACTTTTCTTCTCCTTTATCCTTTTTTTTTCTTACAACAACCTTTTCTGATATATGCGTTATTAATTATACAATATCCTTGGGAGGAGTGAATTGTGTATATTAATCTACTTCCTATTTGTGTACACAGTATGTAGGGAACTTCCCTGAGGTAAAAAGCAAACACTTCTTGTTTATTTTACTCTTATTTTTTAGACCTGAAATTTTTGTTTGTTTTGATTGGGTTTTTTTTTTCTGGCTTTTGGTTTTTTAAATCTGGTCTCATTTTTTGAAGTGCCTTATTCAAGGTCTGAGTTTCCCTTGTATTATCAAAACCAGGACATGTATATTTGGAAGCACAGCGGGCAGTATTTTACAAACAAAATTTGTCTTTAGTACTGTTGTAAATAAAATTACATAGAGAATCAGATCTTGGGTGTCTGTACTATATTCTTTTTAAAGTTTAGTGTTTTACATAAAATAAAGTATTGGTGATCTTATTTCCTGAGTTCTCTCTCCCATTGTGAATCTGGTTAGGAAGTGAAGTTTCGGAGTAGATGTGGCATTAAAAATAAGGGTAGGGAATTGTTAAAGGCAAATAATATCTCCTTAACTTGGCTCAAAACTGGCACCTATGCACAGTCATTGGGACTGTGTATGTTGTTGAATCAGTAGTGACTCCTGTCATGGCTTGTGAATATTCTGTGTAAAATTAGTAACTGTTTTCTTGATACCTGATCTTATAGGTACCCTTCATTATAAACACATTATGGGATGCTCTTCTGGAACTAGATGATTTAACAGCTTCAACAAATAGTATTATGACTCTTCTTTCATCCCTGTTAACTTATCCTCAGGTCCAACAGTGCAGGTAATTATTTTATTCAGTGGAATAAAGTAAAAAGTACTTATAAATTTCTAGAGAATTGACTCTAAAAGGAATGGTAATATTACCATAAACTTAGTTAATAGAATTATCATTAAATATCAGCATTACTCTTTCCAAAATGTCTCCTCTAGGAACTTTTCTTTGTAATGTTTATTTCAACTCTTATTGATTTCAAGGATTATTCATCAGGGAGGGAGTATATGATAATGTAATATAATGTCCAAAGGCTGAGATTGGGTAAAATTCAAAAACATAAATAAAAACATTTAGTGTCATGTATTTTCCTATCCTGATATTTGAAATGAAGCTCAGCTAATTGATGCATTCTCTGACTTTTAGAATGGCTCATGAATGTTACTGTTTCTTTTAATAGTATCCTTGGAGATTCAGAAGTAAAAATTTGCATGCAACTTTAAAAAATCACAGATGAGAAAATTAATTACTGGTCTTAGCTAGTGAATGTTCATAAGATCATGATCATAAATGATTTCTGGCTGTGTAAGTGGTCTGTTTCCAATGATACATGAAAACATGTAGAAAATGTTTCAAATAACACTGACCTACTGGTAGTACTTCAGTGATAAATTTAGGCTCATAGGATGGCCCACAAATTGGAATAGCAAAATAAGTGCCCAAAAAAGCAAATGAAGAGGGGAAAAATAAGGTGGTAGTACATACGTGGGATTTCCTAATTTTCAATTGCTTTCATTAGTAATGAAAGCTATAGAGAATAAATGAGTTAATCTGTGTGAAAACCCTTTTTTAAGCTGCAAAATGCAAGAGTTTTTAATTACCTATAAGGGTTGGCAAACTCTGTGAAGGCAGATAATGATATTTTTGGCTTTGCAAACCATATGATCTTTGTCAAAACTACTCAGCTCTGTAGGTAATGATATTTTTAGTTTTGTGGGCCATATGATCTCTGTCAGAATCACTCAGCTCTGCTATTGTAGCACAAAAGCAGACACAGACAATACATGAAGAACAATATTGTTTTCCAATAAAACTTTATTGAAAAAAAACTAGGTAGACTGGATTTAGATGGTGGGCCTCAGTTTGTTGACATGAGCTTTAAATAAAGGATTTAACTTTAAAAGAAATCACCAACTAGATAGTGTCAGGAAAGCTATATAATGGAAGAAAATGAAAGAATATAGTGAAAATTCTATTAATTCAATATGAAATAATGTAGTTTTTATCTTTTCAAAATTATCTTATTAGAAAATTTGCTTCATATATTGGGATATTTAGCAGATGCGTTCTAGCTTGTGTGAGAAGTGCAGCATGTCATTTGCAGCATGAGCAGTTACACTATTAACAAGGCCTCGTTATAATGCGTTTACATATTTTGAGTGTGTTTTATGTCTGTGTGCATGTGTACTAAATGTGTAAATTAATGTAAGAATTCCTGTTTATACAAACCTTTAAGTAATAAAGTACTAAAATATAGGTCTCTTGAGGAGAACCATAATTACACTGGCATACTCTTTTTTATTCATGCTTTTTTGTACAGAGGTTTCATATGTATTTCAGATACTACTGACAAATCATTTCCTAATTCTAGGTAACATTTAAAAATCACTCATGGATGTGACAGGAATCCTGTGATCTATGTTGTTAGCCTAGATGTGGCTTTGCTTGCTTCTTCCCCATTTAAAATCTAATCTGTAAGAAGGAAGATATTTGAGTTTTCTTAACTTAGTAGTGCTAAATGAGGCTAACTTTTAAAGCTACTACCATATCACCTCTTGCTCATTTGATATATGGCAGAGATGGTCCCAGAGGGGGTGTAAGTTATGTGTATCTAATGGTTACCCATAGGAAAGGAGTAAGGATTAGCAATCTTGCTTTTATGTGGGTTTACTACAAGCTAAGATACATGTCCCATTTTCCTAAGAACTGATTGAGAATAAGAACACTTATATATTGGAAAATTCTAATTTGATAAAGGTAATTTGTGATATTAGTGCCATAGAAGTACCTAATTTTGTACTATTTCTGTTCTTTTTGACTGTGTTTGCTCTGGCTCTTCCTGTACTATAATAACAGTTTTGAATGAGGGTGTTAAATGAGTGTTCATATGAAAATTATATTATATTTTTAGAATTTACTCATCGAAAAAGATGGTGATTCCATAAGGAATTGATATTTAGATAATGTATCAATGAAGTTTCAACTGCGAATAATTAGATTAACTTGTGTCTTCTTTATTAGTATTCAGCAGTCACTCACAGTTTTAGTACCACGTGTCTGGCCTTTTTTGCATCACACTATATCATCAGTTCGAAGAGCAGCATTGGAAACTCTGTTTACATTATTATCAACACAGGACCAGGTAAGAAGGAATAGCTATGTATAGTAATCTTAAAATTTATGTAAATTAATTTTATAAAATAAATCGGACCTCCAGGTTATTCTTGGTAGATATCCAAAGATCAGGAGAATGCTGGGCACAGTAGAGATGGTATGGCGATCATGTAGACACATAGGGATATAATCACTATGAGGGCAGAACTATTTTAATATTTTGCTCTAGGTTGTATTACTAGCACTAGACCTTCAGTAAATATTTGTTGAGTGAAAACTTAAATAGTCCCTTCTTGTCAAAGACTTGTGTTTACTCTTTGTTCTGTGTGGTTGATAATTTGATGGTTGGCAGAATCCATCTCAGGTTAGAAGGTTACATTTGAAGCTCTGCAGTACTTCTAAAGACTAACAATGAAATTGCTAGGCACTTGACTCCTTTTAAGTATTACTCGATCTAAAGAGCATGGTATTTCCAAGGATAGCGTACTTCAGGAGTCATACATTGAAACACCTACAGAAATCATTCAGGTAATATTAGTGTGTGAGTGGAATCTGAGGTAAGCTGAGGAGTCCTTCCTTGCCCTGTGTATAAAAGGCTTCACATTCCTATTTTTAAAATAACCCTATAGGTCAAACAAAATACTCGAATTTAGAGAATTATCATAAGGAATCCATTCTTCTATCATGCTTATACTTATAGGTACTACAGTTTGAGCCAGTAATCTTTAAAAAGCAGTGGTTTATTTTTTTGGACGATAGATTATAGTATAAATAAATATCTCTTTTAGTTCATTAACCATGCTTTTCTATGTGAATTAGGAATATTCCATGTAGAATTGCTTTCATCTGCAGCATGATACTGTGTTGCACTTCCATGAATCAGCATCTGCAAATTTTGTTTTGCATTATCTTTTTTGATTTTGTCTAAACACACTCTTCTGAGGAAAAATTATCAGGTCCGGTTTTTAATCCTCAGTTGATCAGGCATGGTTTGATGCAACAAAACTGGCATGGGTTATTCTGAATTTTTACTTCATTTTTGTTTTAGTTTTGTTGTTGTCTTCTATGTAATTTATTGTTTCAGATCTTGTATTCAGGTCCTTTATCATTTTGAAATACTTTTTGTTCCTGGGGACAAACTGTAATCTAGGTTCATTCTTTTGCATGTGGCTTTCCAGTTTTCCCACTGTAATTTATTGAAGAGGCTTTCTTTGCTCCATTATGGGTTTTTGTCTCCGCTGTCAAAAATTACTTGCTCCGTATACATATGGTTTTATTTCTGGGCTCTCAATTCTATTCCATTGGTCTGTGTCTATTTTTCCTAGTGCCATACTGTTTTAATCATTGTAGCTCTGTAGTATAATTTAAAATCAGGTATTTTGATGCCTTCAGCTTTGTTCTTTTTTCTCAGGAATGCTCTGTTATTCAGGGTCTTTTGTAGTTCTGTACAAATCTGATGGTTTTTTGTTCTGTTACTTTAAAAAATGACATTGAAATTTTGATGGGGATTGCTTTGGGTAATATGGCCATTATAACTATGTTGATTCTAATCCATGAACAGGGAATATCTTTTCATTTCATTGTGCCTTTTTCAATCTCTTAATAATACTTTGTAGTTTTCAAATATAGTTCCTTCACATCTTCTGTTAAGTTTATTCCTAGATATTTTATTCTTTTGATTGCAATTGCAAAAGGAATTTTTTTTTATTACGCTTTCTGAAGTTTCATTGTTAGTATACAGGAAAGCAGTAGATTTTTGTACATTGATTTTGTATGCTGAAACTTTATTTATTTTTTGTTTTTAATAGGTTTTTTTTGTGTGGAGTCTTTAGGGTTTCCTATAAACAGAATCGTGTCATCTGCAACAATTCAAACATACAGTTCAGTTATAAAAAATGGTCAGAGACCTGAATATATACTTATCCCAAGAAGACATACAAATCGCCAACATTCCCAATTTAGATGTCTTTTTATTTCTCTCTTTTCTTTTTAAAAAATTTTAATTATATGTTTTTCCATTATCTTATTTCTTTCTCTTGCCTGATTGCTCTGGCTAGGACTTCCAGAACTAGGTTGAATAAGAGTGGTGAGAGAGGTCATCCTTGTCGTCTTCCTGATTTTAGAGGCAAAGCTTTCAATTTTTCACCATTGAGTATGATGTCAGCCAAGGGTTTGTCATATATGGCCTTTATTACAATTGGGTACCCATTTTATTGAGTGTTTTAACCATAAATGGATGTTGTATGTTATTAAATGCTTTTTCTGCATCTATGATAAGATCATATGATTTTTATCTTGTTAATGTGAAATATTACATTTATCACTTTGCATATATTAAATCATCCTTGTGCTCTGGAATGAACTCCACTTGATCATGATGTATTATTATTTTTAAAATATATTGTTGTATTTGACTTGTGTTTCATTTAGGATTTTTGCATTTGTATTTTTCAGAGATACTGGTCTGTGGTTTTCTTTGCTTTTGGTTTATCCTTGCCAGGTTTTGGTATCAGGGATGTGTTGATTTTATAAAATGTGTTAGGAAGTATTGCCTCTTTAGTATTTTGGAAGAGTTTGAGAAGGCTAGATATCAAATCTTCTTTGAATGTTTGGTAGAATTCACTAGGGAAGCCATCTGTTCCTGGACTTTTATTTTTTGGGAAGTTTTTGATGGTGGTTTCAATTTCTTCCCTATTGATCAGTCTGTTTAGATTTTTCCAGTTCTCCATGATTGAACCTAAGAAGGTTATGTATTTCTAGAACTTACCCATTTCCTCTAGGTTATTGAATTTGGTGGTATGTTGTCTTTCATAATGGGTTGGCCAAAAAGTCCATTCAGTTTTTTCCATAAAACAAAAGACACATTTTCATCTTTATCAGTAAAGATGAAAGAGTAAATTTTTGGTTTGGATATTTTGAGTATGTTGGCTATCTCCCATGTAGTAGAATGTTGATTGTTTTCAATTAATGTCTCAATTTGGTCACTAATTGCAGATTCTATTTGCTTGGAAAATCATTTTCCACCCTTTCATTTTGAATCTGTCTTTGTCTTTGCGGCTTAGATGTGTCTCCTGAAGGCAGCATATAGTTGGGTTTTGTTTTTTATCCAGTCTGCCACTCTGTGCCTTTTTATTGGTGAATCCAGTTCATTTTCATTTAGAGTAATTACTGATGTATGAGGATTTTCTTTTCTTTTTTAAAAATATTTTATTTATTTCTTTTTAGAGGGAGGAAGGGAGAAAGAAAGGGAGAGAAACAGCAATGTGCGGTAGATAATTGATAGATTGCCTCTCACATGCCCCCAACTGGGGGCCTGTTCCACAGCTCAGGCATGTGCCCTGACTGGGCATTGAACCGACAGCCTTTCGGTTTGTAGGCCAGCAGCACCCAGTCCACTGAGCCACACCAGCCAGGGTGATGTGTGAGGATTTTCTATGGCCATTTCTTTTTCCCTGATAGCTCTATACATCCATTGGTTCTTTTTATTTTTAAAGATTTCATTTTTTTTATCTTTAGAGAGAGGGGAAGGGAGGATGAGAGGGAGAGAAACATCGATGTCAGAGAGAAACCACTGATTGGTTGCCTTTTGTACATGCCCCAACCTGGGACAGAACCGAGAACCCAGGCATGTGCTGTGATAGGGAATCAAACAGGCAACCTTTTGCTTTGCATGATGACACCCAGCAAGGGAGCCACTTTGGTCAGGGCTCCATTGGTTCTTTTCCACTCTGTTTCTGTGTTGTTTTGTTTGGTGGTATTCCGTACCTCATTGCTGTTTCCTCGTGTACTTTTTTTAAGTTAGGTGTCTCAGTTTTGTTTTGCTTTTTGTATGTGGTTACTATTGGGTTTATAAAAAAGAAAATTTCATATATACAGTAGTCCTTTTTCTTTTGATTCATCTCATCTTCATCCTCCTTTGCAAATTTAGACCTTTACTCCCTCCCTGCTCTTTTATGTTTTTCTTCTTACAAATTACCCCTGTTTATGCTGTAAGTTTGCTGGTGATCTTACTTATAGTTTTGTGACTTTTTGTTCTTTGTTCCACGTAGAATAACCCCCTTGAGTAATTCCTGCAGTGAACATCTGGTGATAAATTCCCTTAGATTCTGTATGACTGGAAGTCTTTATTTCTCCTTCATAGCTAAAGGATAACTTTGCTGGATATTTTATTCTTGGCTGGTAATTTCCCTCCTTCAGTGGTTTGAATATTTGGTTCCACTCTCTTCTAGCTTGTAAAGCTTCTGCAGAGAAGTGTGATGATTAACTTAATGGGCTTTTCTTTACAGTTGCTTTCTTCATTTCCTTGAACCCCTTGAGAATTCTTTCTCTGTCAGTAATTTAAAAAAAATTTTTTTATTGATATTAGAGAGAAAGGAAGGGGAAGAGAGAGACACACACTGATTTGTTGTTCCATTTGTGTATGTATCCCTTGCTTGCTTCCTCTGTGTGCCCTGACCAGGGATTGAATCTGCAACCTTGGTGTATCGGGATGATGCTCTAACCAACTGAACTACTAGGCCAGGGGTCTTTGTCATTAGTTTTTGACAACTTTAATACAATGTACCTTGGAGAAGGCCTTTTTGTATTGAGGTAATTAGGTGTCTTGCTTGCTTTTTGGATTAGAGGATCTAGCTCATTGCATAGATTTGAGGAATTCTCATTAATTACTTGTTTGAAGAGGCTCTCTGTTCCCTTCTCCCTCTCTTCTGGTATGCCTGTTATTCTTATAGTGCTCTTTCTGGTGGAATCAGATAGTTTTCATAGAGTTCTTTCATTTTTTTTATGCTCAGGACTCTCTCTCCTTCCCTTTCTGTCATTTCTAGATTTCTGTCTCCAAATTCACTAATTCTTTCACCCATCTGGTCATCTCTATTTCCTATGTTTGCTAGTTCATTCTTGATCTCTTTTATTGAGTTCTTCATCTCTGTAATTTGTTTCATTCTTTAAAAAAGATATTTTAATCCACACCCAAGGACAGTTTTTCATTGATTTTTTAGAGGAAATGGAAGGGAGAGAGGAAAGGAGAGAAACAGCGATGTGAAAGAGAGACATTGATTGGTTGTCTTCTATATGTGCCTGGACCAGGGAACGAACTTGCAACCCTTCAGTTATGAGAACATGCTCCAATCAACTGAGGCCCCTCAGCCAGGGCAATATGTTTCATTGATTTGGGGTGGGGGAAAGAGAGGAACATCCATGTGAGAGAAAAGCATTGATCAGTTGCCTCCTGTGAGTGCCCCAACCTGGCATCGGACTTGAAACCCTTTTATGGTGCACAGACAACACTCCAATCAACTGAGCCACCCAGCTAGGGCTGGCTTTTTTAAAGTTTCAAACTGTTTGGTAAAGTATTCATTTTGTTCCTTGATTTGTTTTCTGGGCTCATTACATTGAGTATCTGTATTTTCTTGCATCTCTCTTTTTTTCCCCCCAGAACTACCATCTTGAATTCACTCATTTAAATCACATATTTCCATGTCTTTCAGTTTATTTTCTGAAGATGTTTCATTTTCTTTCTGAGTTGTCTTGCTACCTTGGTTATTCATGGTATTTGGTGGATTCCTTCTCTCTCTAGGCGTCTATATATTTATGGCATTTCTCTAGTAGATTGATACAAAGAAGCTTTCTGTTGTTTTTCAGTAGGTGGTGCTGAATCATACGCTTTTTAGCTCTCTTGCACTCCTCTGGCTTTTCAGATCTCTACAGGGTGATGGAAAATGGGAGTTGAGTACATCCTCTGTGAGTGGGTTTCCCCTCTCCCAGGGGATCGTCCTCACAGGAGAAAACATTGAGCAGTGAAGCTCCAAATCTGTGAAATCTCACTGCTGTCCTCTGCAGCTAGATGCTCCATCAGTGTAGTAGCCGTGTAGATGTGTGGCAGTGGGTGACCCTCCTGACTTCAAAGTGGCTTTGCCCTCTTGATAATGGCAATCTCAGACATCCACAGAGTCACCCCTGTACTCTGATACTAGGATCATTCACAGAGTTTGCCCTTTGCTCAGGGAAAAAGTGATTCTGTAGTACCAGTTCTGAGATTTGCAGATCATGTGCTCCACAGCCCACAAAGGGAGGCAAGCTGTGGGAGGTTAAGGGGCAATCAGGCTCCATGGCTTTGTTTCTGGAATGCCAATTACGAGACAGCCGTGGCCACATCTCTGTGTTGTATCCCTACCCAGGTCACTGGGCTCAGCGGCAGCAGTTGCTGCCCACTCCTGCAGGAATGCCCAAATCTCTTTGTTCCTCCTAGCTGAGGGAAGTACCATCCACATCCTGATTCCTCCCCTCTCCAGGCTGAGTTCCACCATGAGCACCCAGCTGTTGGGCTGCATCCATGGCTGAGCTCAGCTCTTCTCCCTTTTTACTTCCCCAGTTTGCTTCCACTTGTCCACCTTTAGGATGTTTCAATGTGCACATCTCTCAGGTGTGTTTGTGTGATGAGCAAGGAATCCTTTGTTGACTCATAGCTATTTAAATTTTTCCAACTTCAAGGGCAGAGGCCAGGGGGATCTCTCATTGCGATTTCTCTGGTGTCATTTGTATTGTTCCTTTTCTGTTGCTTTTTCCTAGTTATTTTTCTCTAGCTGTCAGTTGTGCTTTCTCATTTTTGTTAGTCTTACAATGTGGTGTTTCCTGCCATGTACTGAATTTTTGACAGTATAGGTAAGATCACAAGATTGTTCCAAATCCCCTTCCAAATATTTTTTAGTCCCTAAATGATTGTTGATATTAGCAATTAAAATTATATGGTCTCAGTATAATTTTGGGGATCATAGGTCAGTTACTGGTTAGTGATTTGTCATTGCCTACTATATTAGAATTAAATTCCTGCCTTTCTTGGTCTTCTGTTACTTGGATCTTGTCAGCCTTTTCTCGTATTATTTCCTAATATATACCCTGAAATCTCCAAGAAAATTTCCCAAGTCCACCCCTGTGTGCCAACTGTGACCATGTTGTGTTCATCTTATTGAACTTTACCTGCTCCCTCCTTCGTACACATTACCTCCTTTTTTTTTTTTTTATCTGAGCCATTGCTTACAGTCATTATTCAGTGAAACACTAATTTAATGGCTATTGTTAATCTTCTGATCCCAGCAACATTATTTGCCTTCTGAGATGATATCAGAGTAGACCATGTCTGATGCTTTCTGATGCTTTTGTCTGTTTTTGTAGTCTTTTCCACGGCTTTGTCTGATTATTGATTGATTCGTAGCTCCATGCAAACTCTTGTAATGCAAGTCTGTGATCTCTTAACTTTAATTTTGAAATTCAGAGGTTTTTTTTGTAATTTCTGTTAACTTAAAGAACTACTCATTTGATGAAAAAAACTGATCATTCTTAAGAAAGGCTATTAATAAGTATTTAGTCTACTTAATATGTCTGCTTTCAAATTTTGCTGCAGACATACTAATATGTTTTATTTAGGTGCTGCCTCTGACCCTATTGAGGATATTATGTAACGTGTAGTATGTAAAGCCTCATTATTATTCTAAAATTTGAAAAACACTGAATTTCAAAATAAGTTTGGATCCAGGGAATTTGGACTAGAGATGATAGACCTGTACTACTGATGAAATCTATCCTCACTTTAACTTGCCTTTCCTTGTCCTGAGCTGCTTTTTATCACTATTTATCCTCATCAACGGTTTGATGTGGTCAATGTTTTAACTAAACAGGAAGTCGGGGTTTTAACTTTGGCTCTACCATTTGTTAACTCTATGACCTCAGTCATTTATTTAACTCTTTTGGCAATAATCCCTACCCAGATTTTCTTGGTGTTACAGGACCAAGTAAGATAATATATATGAGAGTGCTTTAAAAATGTTAATATTACACAAATATAAATAATTAATAGTACAGATAGGACAATAATTAACACTTTCACTTCTGGGAATTTTTTTTATAATAATTTGGAAATCTTGTTTATATTCTGGGGTTTAAGAATGATATTTAATTGTAATAATTATAATCCAAGCTATTATAGAGAGGTTATGCTATGCTATGAACTATTAAGTATTATAAACTGGTAAGCACTTTACATGGGATAGCTACTCCCATTCCTATTTTGCAGGTGAGGGAACTAATGATCAAAAATTAAGAAACTTTCCTAAGCTCACATAGCTAGCTATACAAATCATGGTAAGCAGCTCAACTCAGCTCAGAATCATGTCTAATTCTGGCTGCCTTTAAGTTCTTTTTTTTTTTTTTTAACAGTTTTTATTTTTCAATTACAGTTGTTTCAGGTGTACACCCCCATGACCTTCCCAATGATTCTTGTGCCCATCTGACACCATACATAGTATTAGAATGTTATTGGCCAAATTCCTTATCCTGTGCTTTACAACTCCATGACTGTTCTATAACAACAAATTTGTACTTCTTAATCCCTTCACCTTTTTAACCCAACCCCCAACACCTCTCCCATCTGACAACCATCAAAATGTTCTCTGTATCTGTGAGTCTGTTTTTTCTACCTAAGAATATGTGAGAGTTCTTCTTGTTCCACATCATCACCATAATTTGATGTAGTTACCCCTTTTAATTTTTGCCATTCTGGTGGTTGTGTGATAGTGTCGTTTGGGTCTCATTTTTGTATTTCTTTGATGACTGATATGTCCAGCACTTTTTTATGTCTTTTCGATCATTTGTAGGTCTTCCTTTCTGAAGTGTCTGTTTA